>JBBMOC010000034.1:526491-562902 GCA_037975185.1 Centropyge bicolor | reverse complement strand
TGTGCGTGTATATATATATATATATATATATATATATATATATATATATATATATATATATATATATACACAAAAAAACAAATAATATACATCAAAACTAATAGCAAGGAAACAAATATCAATCAAATATGAGACAGTACTCTGCACCTCTCCCTGAGTAATAGAGGCACATGCATTACAAAATAAATGAGTAAATGCCTCACAGCCTTTGATGCCTCTTGAAATACTAAGAAAAAACAGTCAGCATTTAAAGCTTTGCCATTCATCATCAAGAGAAAAAGGCTTCTTCTTAACTAAAATCCCATCTCCCAGTGCAATAAAGATGTAGATAAAGTGCAGGCACAAGGTCATATAATGCCTTTTAACTAAAAATGTAGACATCTAAACAAAACCAGACAGGTAGTCCTTTTCTTTTAATGTGGAATCTGATCCCTTAATAGCTCCTGTGAAGCTCTCTAATCTTGTCCAGCTCCTACTGTGCGTTTAGAGGCAGGTGATAATGTCTGTCTAACAGTCGTTGGCAGTTTGGAGCAGTTATCCACCTGACTTCCTGTCTGGGGAGGAAGTGGGCTGTCAGATCTGATCGTCTTCATGATGTTCCCCCCCTCTCTGAGGTCTCTGCTGGCCTGGCTGTGACCCTGACCACGAGGTCAAAAGTCGCACGTTTCCCACCGTTTTTCTGCGCTGCATCCTCGCAGCCCTCAGGTTTTTACAGTGAGTGTGTGCATGTGGACGAGAGAGAGAGAGAGAGACCCAATTTCACTGTAGGAGTCACGGATATGGCTGGGGCTGTCAGGCCAAGGTGAAAACAAGATTTTATGGAAAATCTGTTTCTTGTTAAAAGACATTTTCTCTTCTCCATCAGTTTTTTTTCCCCACTCTTTCCAATGTTTTCTGACAGGCAATGAAGCAGTAATGTATGGGACTACCAAAACCTGTGAACTCATACAGGAAGCACGGCTGGTTTTCAACTCAAACATACATGCCATGTCATTGTATGGCTGCTATACTTGATATTTTAATGAGCCTCCGTGGTCTGTGAGTGCTCAGCCAGGTGGATCTTTAAGAGCCAAGTGCTCAGATAGCATCATAAATACTGAGTACAAATAAGATAATGTATTAGGTGTATTCTTCTTTTCCACTAACAGTTTTAACTTATGGTAAAACAAGAATGGCCTTCGTTTAAAATAATCATAATAACCAACAAAACGAGATGAAAACAGAAGTGAAACTCAAGCAACATGTGAACAAATAGAAATCAAAAGACCGTCACATCCTAATGTCTTTTTAAACTATATATAATAGCAATTATTGTACCTAATATTGGATTACTGTGCCAATATTGTGAATGCTGTGATATGTACATTATTTCTATTTAAATTTTCATCTTTGCCTTTGGCTATAGCTGCTTCACTGCCTTCATTTAAGTCTTTCCTTTCTGTGCTTTCCCTCACTCACAATATAAATGCCATCTCTTTCAAGTAATTTGCTTCCCCCTCCCTCCTTGACTTCTCTTTCCCTTCCCTCCCTCTTCGTCAAATGCTTTCCTCTCCACTCCCTCCATCCAGCTAAACATTCTTATAAGTATGCATTTCACTCCATCAGGTTCTCCGGCTAAGTAACTTAATCCGGTGAGAAGCCATAAAAGCATTGTTTATGAACAGAGCAGTAAGTGCATTGTTGGCAAGATAAGCCCCCCCTGATTTATTGGTGACACTTTATAATAAAAGTACAAATCGTATACGTAAGTAATACTTAACTAATGCATGACTCATGATGAATTAATGCATGAATTAATGCAGGATGAATCATGAATTTCTGTTGCTCAGAATTAACAAATGGTCAAGTTTCTGTGACTTTATGTGCTTAGTTCATGCTTAATAGATCATCAATTAAGGAATCTTAATTCAGTTACTTCATACATGAAATGCACAGTGTGTAATTTCTGCCACATAGCTTGATGACATCGTGGACCCCCCCCAACTGATGCGCAATCAAGATAGTTGGATTTCAGTTGCATTTGAAGTAGTGTATAGTTGTGTGAAGTCATGTGTATTAATTACATATTTATTTTAATTTTAAACCAATTTAGCTTCATATTTCCAGATGGATATACTCATACATGGGTGTTAAGGATTTGAGGGAGTGAGGGTCGCAGCAGCCACGCCTCCAGCCACTGCAAACGCAAATCCAGACCATGACACATGGGTCTGAAATAATTTTTTGTGTAACTGGAATCCAGTTAATTTGGTTGCATAGCAATTAATGTATAATCTGTATTACTTAAGTACATGATTTGTACCCTTTTTATAACTTGTTACCATTTTTTTTAAAGAGATCTCGAAGAGTAATACAATGAGGAAAGAAATGCTCTGTCTGTCTGCCTCTTTCATCCCCTCTTCTCACCTCTTTCACGCTTTCTCGCTCTCTCCCTTCATCCCTCTGTCTCTCATTTGCCGTTCGAAAGCACAGCCTCTCCCATTCCGTCTCATACTTGCCTGTCGTTCTGAGTTGCACACTCTCTCAGAGATGTATTGAAATGGTTTAACTGTGTCGTATATTTTGCCTCCTACCTGACTTTTTATGGCCACTTTAATTCATCTGCTGGAGGCGGCCTTTGTCTTGGAAATGTGCTCCTCGGCGGAATGGGTTGTACTGAATTAGTCCAAGAAAAGCCTTTTTTAAAAAAGTTGTAATATTGTTTAATTTAATGCAACCACTAAGCTGAGTGACTGCTGGTGGGCTAAATAGCACCACACATAATTCTGCTTTTGCACAGGTGCTGATGAGACTTTATAGATTGAGGAGGACATATTCAGGTGTCCATCAATCCAGCTTTAGCGGGGATTCAGTAAATTGCACCAGGTACAGGTGAGCCAATCCAGGACGTTGTGTTTAAAGGCTTATCAGATGCCAAAATATTCACACAACAAAATAATCGACCAGCAATGTGCGCTTCCATGTTTTGGCCAAAGCAGTGCTTTGATGGATGACGTCTCATTGCAGCAAAAGTTAAACCAGGTTTAACTTTTTTGCCAGACGCCAGCAGAGCCCCCTGCGCTGGCACTCATGCTGTGCCTGGCTCTATTCTGGCTTTACTCAACCTTCAATGGGAAGGTTGAGGGTTTTTTTTTCCACATAGGGCTGAAGTTTTTGTGAATATGGCCAAAGTTTAAGGCATTTTCGAATTAGACAGAAAATGTTGATAGTAGAACCAAACAAGTTTTCACTTGTTTTATTTGCCATAATATTTCCCTATACACACTGGAGACCATTTGCTAAAGCATGAGATTTGTTTAAAGTTTGTTGCTACTGTGTGATATGACAGAACCATGCAACAATGAAATAATTTGACACGAGTAAGGTGATGGTATGAGAGAGGACAAACTCTAACTAGAGGAAATCATCTAAAAACAATGCTGTGCTTGATAGGCGATTTGCAATAATAGGCATGCAAAATACTGGAAAAGACTGATAATTCTTCAAAGTAAGGAACTACAAAAAAGAAAAAAAGCAACCCTTCTGACTCACTCCCCCACACTGACCCCCCATTTCTGTTAGCAATGCACATTATGCCCTGCCTTCGCTACACAAGGAACTAGCCCTCTGACCTGAGTGGAGGACCTCATGGTTGAGTGAAGGACTTGTAAAGCAAATCTTTTCCATAATTTCGAAAGGGAAAGAAGCCACATTGTCGGCCTATGAAGGCATCAAGATAAAGGATGTACCTCAAAAAAAGTTCAAATGCATTAGCAAGGCCAAGGATATTGTGACAGCGGAGGGGGTGAAGAGGAGGGGTGGCGAATAAAAGAGAGGTGAGTCATGGAAGCTGACAAAAGGGTGAGGGTTGAAAATGAAGGATGAGAGCGGAGGGTATGGAGGGAGTGAAGGACAAAGGAGCAAAGGTGGGCAATAAAAGAAGAAAGGATTGGACAGAAAGAAGTGAGCGATGAGGGGAGAATGACAGAAGTTTGGAGGAGAGAAGAGGTGAAGAACGAGATGAGGACGCAAAAGAAGGACGGAGAGAAGAAGTGGAAAAAAAGAGAGAAAACACCAGGGGCAAGGAAAGTTCGAGAAAACAAGGGAGGTGTCGGAGTGAAAGGACAAGAGCGACAAAAGTAGCAGATAATGAGAGACAGATGGAGGGAGAGGAGAATGGAGAGACAGAACAAGGAAGGGAAAGAGGGATGAAAATTACAGGGGTGATGAGAGACAGATGGACCTGTGTGATGGATGGAGAGTGGGGAGGATGAAGTGATATAGTGTTGAGATGATAGAAACACGTCTCGGTCTTGGCTGTTTCCTGCAGCAGAGGATTTCCCAGCATGTGCGTGTGTGTTTCTGAGGGTTTGCGAGGGAGGCTAGAGCAGTTGAACTTTGACCTCATTAACATGGTTGGACTGACCTGGCAACCTGGACATGCCAAAATATGTGCGCGCAGAGCAGCAGCAGACATTTTGTACTCCTTCTGCTGCAATAAAACCGAAGATCAGAGCGGATGAAATCAGCAGCAACGGACACACGCAGTACACCAACAAGCACATAAACAAAGAAACACAGAGAGAAGCAACACACATAAAAAAAAAGGAAAACATCACCAACAGATGAGAGCCAGTTGTCTTATGGTAATTCAGCCCATATTTCAGCCTTGTAAAGTCAAGGATGGATCACTTATTCAAGACAGATGTGGTCTGTTGATGGAAGTTTTTATGGCTGATTCACATGTTGATGGAGATTCTGTGGAAGCAAAAACAAGTTTTGTGTTGGAATGTGAGAACTTGGAAACATGGATGTCGTTTGTGGCTTTAAAAAAAAAAAGGAGGGTCATAGTAGACACAAGGTGGTAAAGGTCTATACACCTGTTGCTGTTTGCATTTTCAATTGGCAAAAACTTTACACTTGCTTGAGGTGAAAAAGTTTATTTTTCAATAAAAGTAAAATGCAATGCAAACAGATTTAGGAAATAATTGATGATGTACAAAAGCCTCTGATCTGTGTGGTGTCAATATAGCATAATGGTAGTTTATGGATTAATCACAAAATTTAAGCCACAGGATTCGTGTATATGTGCACCAATTGTCCTTTTTTTTCATCAATCAATCAGCACAACTTTTTTTTTCTTGCCTGTGCCACGTTCCTTTGAGCGAAATACTACATTTATAAACCCCAAGACTCGCAGGGACGTGGTCAGGTGTTCAACTTGCAGGACCGTGACAATCTGGGATTTGCATCTGTGGTTAGGTTTAGACAACAAAAGTTTACTTAGCATTAAAAGGTGACAAAAGGCTCATTTTCAGGTTCATACTTTTATTTGGGGATCTACTAGAATAGGTTTCATGCTATAATGTTCTGCATTGTTTATCAGTATTTGAAGTTTACTTTGCTGGTGCTTGTTCAGTGTTTTAATATTTATTTCAACGAACCAACTTCTAATAATCACATATCAGTAGAGGATGGAAACCTGCCTTAGTTTGCATTTTCTTCATTCCAATGTTGGATGAACATAGCTACTGAGATGTGGATTTTGATGAACCAGTTGAGTGGGGAGTGAGTGGAATGATGGACAAATGGACGGAGCGATGAAAAAAAGCAGGCCTGGTTTAGATTTGTATATAAACATGATACTGTGTATACACATTCTTGCATTAGAGAAATCCTTGAGTGTGCTATCTCCTGTCTCGGTCTTTTTAAGTGCCAAATAAACGATTTCACTGTTTTGCATTCTCCTACATTGAAGGAGGCCTGGAAGCCATCTGTTGGACTTATTTCAAAAGGAGAGAGAATTCTTTGTGTTATCAAACTTTGTTTAACAGCGCGAGATGCAACAGCGAGAGAGCCTTGAGGTGTCAGGACGAGACCGAAAAAAAAAGCAGCTATAAACAGAAAACAAAAACAGCAGGGCGGAGAGAATGAAACGCTTTTGTGGTAAAGCGAGAGGGTGGGAAACAGGGAAGGAGGAATGGAGGCAGATGGACACAGATTAGGAGAAAGACAGCGGGGCAGCAAATTAGAGGAAGAAAGGGAAGTGGAGGGAGACTTAATCAAAATCGGAAATCTGTGAGGAAAGTCATTGTCTTTTATTGTGAAAATTACATCCATTGTTGTAGCTGGTGAGATAAGGGCTTTAACATTAAAAAGACTTTTGATTCCTATTCTATAGCAAAGCAACAATACCCAAAGGAACCATAATGTCTGCATCCACAAAATTCTAATGAGTTTTTATGTAAAGCAATGAACCTTCCCTATATTTTTAATTAAGCAAGCCATTCTTTAATTACAGTCCCTACGTTCCCCCACTTATCTTAAACGATATTATCACATTAATGTTTCAAAAGCATGCATTTCATTTTGTAGCAAGCAGCAGCACCGTTTGATGCTCCTCATATCATGGCGCCCATGTTACCCACATCCATGTGAGCTGTGAAGGAATTAAGAGGCTTTTGAACACAATGCTATAAAGTCTCAATCGTGATCCTCTGGGGCCTGGCCATCTTGAGCGCTTTAGGACTAAACACACACATGGTGCTTGACAGTCAGCCTGGAACAAAATTGAGCCTAGTGGCTGCAGCAGCCTCTCGCAGCCGTGACAACAGCTTGTGCCAGTGCAGGTAACTTGGACAGGAAAGGTTAAGATGATATTACTTGTTTACCTGCAAGCAAACAGGGAATGGGCCACACATAGTCAAGACCAAGAGGGCAGCTTAGATGAACCAGTGACAAAGACAGCATGGTCTATATCTCCAAAACACTAATTAGATTACAAGGTGCAGCCAGGGAGGCAGGCAACAGGTGAAAAGGGCTGAATAGGGGATGAGCCACAGGTGTGCAGCGCAGGTAATACACTCAGGGTCAGAAAAACAGAGGTAGGTTGAGACAGAGGTAGAGGGCACAGTTTCTACTCTGTATGATTTACAATTGGCAGTCAACGACACTGAGACATGCAGCATCACTGCAGAGGACTTTGGACTGAATAACAGGCTACAGGAGTGACAGGAACTGCACCCTGGTAGGGAATAAGTGTCTTGCTCAAGGACACTTCAACAGGGTGGATATTTGCCAATATGGGCCTGGACCTTGGTTCTTCACTTGAGCGATGGACTACTTACTATGCTGTCCTGATACCACACACATTAGAAACTGCCAGACTTTCCAGGAGACTCTTGATGGCTGGCCCATTACACAGAGGACCCTCACTCTGTCCTTGTGTTGTGGGACTGCTTGTCAGCAGGACCCAGACAGAAGTGTTCTGCTAATGCTGTAGTCTCCACCGGCTGCCCGCCTTCGACGTGAAATTAAAACCTCTCCCAACAAAGCTAGAGTGGGAGGTAAACACCATTTACATACCATTTTAAAGACAACATGGCATTTACTCACCTCTCAATGATGACTCACTTGTCATTGTGTGATTTTTAAAACTTTTGAGTCAAATTCAACTCCTGTTGTTTACTGAGCATTATATGACAGTTTGGAACACAACCTCGCCGGCTCCCTCCTCTAAAGTGTTGTCTGGCACACACTCTCCTCTCTCCGTCCTCTCCCCTTGCCCTCTGCTTAGTGGACGGCGTGACCTCGGTGTTTGCAGGCTAATGAAATCAAAGTGCTGCAGTATGCACACATATCGACATCATCTAAAAAAAACATGCTAGAGGTTGCAAATATTAAATAGTGTTTTCATGTCTATCAGTTAGTAAGTCAGTGGTGGTGACCCTGCGAAAGGATAGGTGTGTATAGATGTGTGGATGGATTCATAAGTGTGGATGGATGGATGGATGGATGGATGGATGGACAAGCACTTCTACTACTTGAGCATTGGAGTTTCACATTTCTGTAAAGCACATGATAATTTAATAAAATGGGATGTTTGTTTTATTACCCAATGACCCAACAGGACATAGAGCAGTTAAACTGGCTTGAGCAGCTGCAACATTAAAATGCTGCTTTGACATCAATGCAGTGCTAAAATAATGAAATAATAAAGACTATAATGACTCTCTCAGACTATTCCATCCAGTAAAAAGAATACTTTCACTGAAGTACATTTTTGAATACAAAGAGATCAGTGGACGACCCACTCTGCCTCCTGAACAGCCGCCATGACAGTGTTCTGACAAATACCAGAGTGGCCTGTAGACAGGTGTGGACAGAGTCTCATGTAAACAACATTCTTGATTCCCAGTAGAAGCCCACATTGTGTCCTTGGAGTCACCTGGCTTGATTTTTGTCACTCACACTTTAAAAGAAAAAAGACACTTTCTTGTAAGAAGTGGTAGAAATACAGTAACTGCTGGGGCCAATCACCCTGCACCAGCTGCGCCTACTCAGGCATGCCATCAGCATGCCCCAGGATCAGCTGCCTCTTTGAATCCCGTCTAGCCATTTACATAATGTCAGCGGTCAGCAAGAGTGCAGAGGAAACATTTCAAAGGCCAGCTGAAGGAAAGAAAATGCAGAATCACATGTGAGGACTTTGAAGACACAACTGTTGACTGTAACACCCACTGGCAGCAATGCCTGAAAAGGGCTCAGAGGCTTCGAAAGGAAAAGGCAGCCGAAGACATTGAATATGACACGGGGGAAACATAACCTGGGGCAGCAAGATTGCAAAGTGGGGGGGGATCTTACCTACAGTCAAAGACCCTGAGATCCAGCCTGAAGTGTTAAATAGTGCAAGGGAATAACAAGAAGAAACGTGTTTACATACACAGTATTGAAAATAACTCAGCAGGACACCTGGATTAAATATCCTCATATGTGCGTTTTATGTGATGATGCTTTTGGTGTACACATACAGTATATCAGGGAGCATGCCAACTCAAGCTGGAGTATGCCTATGTCTGTCTCTGTGTGCTTGAGAGAGACAGTAAGCGAGGAAGCATTTTGCTGATTTGTTCAAGTCTGTCTGTGTGTATGGTTTGTGTGAGCTGAGATGTTCCAATTAAAAATTTAAATTAAGGAATTAAAACAGTGACTAGTCATGTGAGAGGTGATTAAATTCATAACACATCCAGAGGGCTGAGAGAGGAAGACGGAGGAAATGGATTCTGAATTTATTTGCCTTACACCATCACATCTCATATGACTTGTTTAATCATTGTAATCACTGTATAGTATGTTGTCATCTTTCATTATAATGTAATGTAATGCAGTACATTACAGGTGTCTTTTCAGCCAATCCTCCATGAAGGAGACCTGAGCTGCAGTCTGCATAATGCATTTACACTGCAGGAGTGTGAAATTGAGTCTAATGTGTGTTTGCATACTTTGTTCACTTGATTTTTGAGTGTGGCTTTGATGAGCAATTTTGTCCCATAATGCCATGCACAGCAGAAACTAAGAACAAATTTAACAGTTCTAAAAATGAAATATAGATGTTGATTAAATAACATACAAATCAAATAATCTAAAGAAATGTTTATACATGTTTTCTATATTTTCATATAACATGTTGTCCAGTATGTATATCATACTGTACATAACGTGCCAGCATTAGCTTGCAGTATGAAAACTGAATAGAGTACATCTGTCCATTTAGTCATCCATCCAGTCACTTATTCTGAGTCATGGTTCAATGAGTGTGTCCTTGTTAAAGGTTAAAAAATAATGCTGTTGTTACAGTTCATCATCTAATTGCTTTGGCAACAATGGCAAGCAGCAATTCATGTAAAGCGTAATTGAAAATTAAATTTGAAACTGAGTTGTTGAGGAAGAGGCGGAGGTAGAGAGGCCGAAAGAGAGAAACAGCAAGAGACATCCATTGTTCTGATTTGGCAATGATGTGTTGCTATTCGTGCCAAATAGAGCCAAGTGAAACTGAGACAGTAGGAAAGACAGACTGAGGAAGACTGTCACTGGGGAGACAAAGCTAGAGAGAAATAAAGAGACATACAGAGAGAGAGTTGTAGCCAGACAGAAAGAGAGGGAACACGAAGTGAAAGAGAGGTTGAGAGGACAAAAAAACTTTTAGACAAAGGATAGAAATATTTGCAGGATGGGACAGGAACAGCAGAAGGAGAGTGATGAACAGGTGGCAGGTGTAACAGGGCATTTGTCATTTTAAAAAGCAGAGGCTCTGGGGCTTGTCTAATTATACCAGAATACACGTCAAGTCCCTTCTCACAGCTACACACAAACACATACATACAGACGTAGCGTCCCTCCTGATTGCCCTGCAGTCATGTTGTAAGCAGAGCTATCATCACGCTGGCAGTACTGAGATTGGATCAGGACAGAGTGAGAGTAAGAGAAAGGGGGCACAGGATGGATCGATGCGTATGACACAAACAGAGGGTAAAAGGGGGAGACGGCAGGAGAGAAAAAGAGACGAGATGGAGAAGCAAGTGCCAAGGGAGAAATACAGGGAGGAGACATAAAACAGACTGAAATGCTCTTTCAGCATTTGCAGTAGCTGAGGTCACACACTCCATCTGCTTATAATCTAGTAATTAGCCATTAAGTTATTTTGTTCTCATGCCAATAATGCACTAAGAGAAGTAACTCAAAATGAGAAAAAATAAGAATATATATTTATTGGTTGGATTTAATTCAATGTGTGATGTATGGGCAGCCTTGCATAGCCAGCCAAAATCTCTTAAGCTCAGTGGAGCTGGAGGTTGTATATTAAAGAGGGCTTGAGTACACTACTTACTGAGTGTGTGTGTGTGCGTATGTGTAAGGGCCTGGGGCTCATATTTAGATCATTTGATTGAAGTGTGACTTCACAGATCCGAGTTTGTGTGTGTAGGTGCAAGCATATATGATCACCGTGTTGTCACTCCCAGCTTGGTTGCTGGCCCAACGCTTCAAACTATGATGCTCTATATCTAACTCCAGTATGTGTTTTGCATGTACAAGGGTCCACAGTCAAGCCAACAATATTAAATATGCATAGTCCGGTCAGCAGTGTCTGGTTAGACTTTCAAAATAAAGCTTGTTTAGGCAGCAAAACTACTTGGTTAGGTTTAGGAAAATGTCATGGTTTTTGTCACCTCAACCTCCTCCCTCTCAGGACTTTCCTCACTCTTTATACTAGATCACCTGACTTTAATGGCACATCCAAACATTACACTAGACGCAGCCCTCCACAAACTATGCTGGAGGGTCACCTACAGAGTCATAGTTCTAGTGCAGTGCCACGGACAATGCTGGGTGTTGGGAGTGAGAGCAGGTTGGCAAGAAGTGATTTTTCTTGTGTGTGTGTTAATGCATGATCAGTCTTTGAACTGCTGCGTCGATTCTTTACCTGGCTGCTACACAAAATTCACACATAAACGAGCTGACTTGGGCACATTACATACACACACACACACACACAGAGAGGCACACAGGTCCCTTTGGCTCTCATGCCTGTAAGTGAAGGTCTGAATTCAGGGTCACAGATTCTTTCTTTTTCTTTTCTTTTCTGTGTGTGTGTGTGTGTGTGTGTGTGTGTGTGTGTACGTGTGTTTGTGTGTGTATGTGTGTGTTAGGGCACAACAGAGGCAGGAAGATATGAAACATGCAAGATTAATTTGTGCTCAATAAATGTCCAAAGTGTCTATGACATTGAGAGCAATAACGTGAATTCATGCACTGATTTATTGAATATCTGTGTGTTTGTCTCTAAGTGTGTGTGAGCAAGGCCCAGCGAAGCAGATGGGTACAGCAGCTGTACTGCCAAGTCTATTTCATGACTGGATACCCAACAATAAATCCATACTAAATGCAAAAATGAACATCTGTAAAAATTCAAACTGCTCCACTGAGGCTCTTACGCACTTCCTGATATTACTTTTCTGGTAAACATTGTTGAGGTATCTTATTATCCATCAGCTGTGCATCGATTCTGCATGACTACTGCAGTAACCACTCCAAGCTGTTATGTTTTCAATCCATCGATCTAATAGCTGAGGAAGACTTCCCAAAAGGAACTTCTCTGTTTGCTGCTTGCTCCAACATTGTTTGCATCATTTGCACGTTTATGTTTTCAGGCTGATTTCCTCACTAGAATCTCCCCAAACAGCGTCTTTACTAAGCTGCTGAGAGGAGCTGATCAAGATGTTGGAACATGCCTTCAGTTAATATTGGGCGCTCAGAGCAATAAGCTCACCGCGCAGCAGCTGGTGGTGCAGCAAAGTGTAGTCTCAGGCAAACATACAGCCAGCCTTACATTGTTGCTCGAGGTTGCTGAGGCTGTATAAAGCCGTAGGGGGAGACTGCAGGCTGCGCTCAGGGTTGAAATAAACACCTCTCTGCAGCATGTCAGAAGTCAAGCAAATCAATAAAAGACAGTGCTCTTTGACTTATAATTTTCAGTATGTACTTTTAACTTAATTGTGCCACCAATAGGCCTACATCCAAGAGACCCCTGTGTTATGTTCGGAGTGATGAGTAACATACTTGCATGATGTACCATGACAAAAACTTGTCAACTTGCTTGCTCCTGTTGAATATAAATATTATTTATTATTATTATTTACTTTATTGTTTATTTGATGTGGACATCACAATTACATTGGGCAAACCAGATGCATTGTTTGAGTGTATTAGCACACATGCTAATTTGCAACACTGGCCACAGGAGGCTTTTAAAATAGTAAAAACAGTAAGAATTATAAGAACAGAAAGACAAAAAAGAAAAAATGAATGCATTGTAGATTAACATTACAACAGTAAAAGAGTAAGAGAGGCAGTTTTCCAGATTAAATAAGTACATCAGCTATAATGCAAAGGCATATATATATTATAATTCAACATACTGCAAGTTGCTTTGGATGAAAGCATAATCTGAATGCGTGCAATATATCAAAATAAAGGTACTTCAATTGTGTATTCTAACACATCAACTTGCTTGCTTGCAAATAACATAGTTTTTTTAGACACTTCAGGCCTCTGAGACAAACTCAGTAAAAGTTTTAGGTACACATTTAGGAAATAACACGTTAAAATAAGTGAGAAAAGGAAAGCTTAGCACACTCATCAAGATTCACAACCATTTCTCTTGACTCAACAAGAGAGGACGGTACAGTATATATGCTCTCTGCTGCGCTGTGGGACAGCTCTGGGCTTTGGAAGAAACTGGATAACCCCCCTTTCTGACTGTTTAAGAACCTCAGTTATTGGTCTCTCTCAAAGAGTTGACCTCTGTGCTCTGCAGCAATCCTGGAGCTGGTGGAAATTCAGCATCTTGCTCGAGGACACTTACTCGGGACATGCACTTACTCCCTATGACTCTCCGCTGCCCCGACATTTGTGTGTAATCAGTAGAGAGGAAGAGCAGTTTGAGAGGAGAGAGCTGAGAAACAACATTTTCAGAGTTTCATTATGTTTAGTCAAACTAGGAAATGTACCCCACAGCACTCCTCACTGTGGGCCGATAAAAATAGTATTTGTTGTTGTGCTACCGTCACAGTGACCAACACTCGAACGAGGCTGCTCCGGCTCAAAGTGCCTGCCAAATAAATTAACTGCTATTGTTAATCTTTGTTGTCACAGGCGGCCTGCTAATGATAAAAATACGAATCTGAATGCAAAATTATGCTAACATGATTTTCTCTTTTGTTTTGGATTCTGGTGTTTTGTGTCAACACTATGACCAGTTCACAGCTGTACACACAAATTGATTTATGAATAACACATGACTGCTGCATATTTATTCTGATAGCCATGTCTCTATTGAGTCTCTATTATCTTATTAGCTATATTAAATGTTGACATGTATTTATTCTTAACACTGACTGTGTGTCAGAAATGAATAGTCATCTGCTTTATTATTCAGCTGTTAATACAGGCATACGTGCATCCACACACACACAGGGCGACAGACACAAACATGCAAATTTGCAAGCAAGGTAAGAGAAGAACAAGGCGACAACAGCCTAAGGCAGCTATTAATATTGAATGTTTGCATTCATTTCCACAGGTGAACACACACACTTATTTACAGTAAATTCATCTTGAGTCTGAAAAAACAATTTACTAGTTTACCCCTTAAGCAAACAAAGTAAGGATGCACTAATTTCATATTCTCATGCATGAATGCTGACCTTTACATGTTTGCCAGCACTGTGTTCCAGTCCAATTAATTATATTTACAGAGCACTTATAACATTTGACACAGAGTAGAGGATGCATATTTCTAAATAATGGAGTGTTTTCAGGACAAGCAATAGTTTAAGGAAAGGGCCTGTCTCATCATGAATACAAGTCTTTATATAACCCACATATAAACTGGAGTATGGTTACAAATAGAAAACAATAATGATTTATCACCAAGAAAGTTGACTCTTTTTTTTGGAGAAAGGTGTGTAGCAGGTGGCAAACACCCACAAGCCCAACATACATTATACAAATACAATAATCTATTTCCATTACAAATCTCTTATGCTGTGTTTTCATTAAAGCACTATTGGCCCTTTAATTATTTCCTTGCTAGCACCTACATAGAACTAATAAAAGACATACGTGACTGCCCTTATAGTTGCTGAAATGAATAAAGTAAATGTACCAAGTAACTCTCATAACACACCATGCAGACTGTGATTAGGTAGCAACTTTGCATCATCACTCCTTCAGCAAGCATGATGTCGCCAAGATGTCATCAATTTGCCAGATTTGTGGTTTTGCATCCACTACTGTGCAATTGGGTGCATGAAGTTATATAGATTGTTGTTATGATATATGACAATAACGATGATTACAGTCTGTTTCTGATCCACATTGCCTCAGAGTGAACCCATGTACTGCCAAAGAGTTTCAGAGCTGAGTTTGGCTTTTTTCTCCAAACACAAGTCAATCCAACCTTGAACTTTGCTGAACTTGCACTGCTGGTATGTCATGTAAGCCTGTGGGGACAGCAGACGGACTTGACCCAGCCGTAGCCCTCCTCTCTTCCTCCCCTCTTCCTCCATCCGTCCCTTCCTATCTTACTTTTCACTTTGTCTCCTCTCAACATGTGGTATGAGTCTCAGCCTCGCCCTCCCTTCGCACTCTCTGTCACCGCCGTCGCCTCCCCGTCCTCGTCCGCTTTTTTACTTTGTATGATATTTCCACTTTTTCTTGTACAGGAACAGAAAAAGGTCAGGGAAAGGATGGTGAC
This sequence comes from Centropyge bicolor, assembly GCA_037975185.1. Taxonomy (NCBI): domain Eukaryota; kingdom Metazoa; phylum Chordata; class Actinopteri; family Pomacanthidae; genus Centropyge; species Centropyge bicolor. The sequence goes on along the minus strand of JBBMOC010000034.1, from coordinate 547,829 downwards.
AGTAATGACATGCAGCAAAGCTTGCGAACAGATTTTGAACTGGTGAAGCAGGAACAGAGGCACAAACACACAGGCTGAATCCAAATGTCCAGATTTGCAGACACTCTCACTTAATAGGCTGCATTTCCAGGAGGTTTCCAGAAGTACATGGGTGCTTCCTAAATCCACAGAGTCCACAGGGAAAGATTTTCTGCGGACTTCTATAGACTTTCTTGGGGTGTGGCTTTCATCAGACTTTGCTCCAAAGATTAGCTATAATTACATATCAGTCTTAATCCAGATCAGTATAGATGTGATGATGGAAAGCATTATAATAATAAGAGTATGCACCATATTTGGATTCAGCCACAGACTTATAACACAACTTTAACAAACATTTTCAACTCCACACAGACATGTCTCTACCTACAGATAAATTGTGTAATTTTAAATTTGGTTCATGCCCAAGGTCAGATATTTGTATAGCACCATTCACCAGCAAGGAAATGCAAAATGCTTCACAAAACACATAAAGGCATAAAGGCAGGATGCTTTTTCTCCTCCTGTCCATGAACTTTGTTTACAATTACACTGATTTGTAAATTCACTTTGAATTCTGTCTGAACACAGCTTTACACTGTATAGGCTCATCCTCATACAAACTAACTTCACAGTTTTTAAGATGCAATCATAAAAAAAAAGTCTTTTGACTGTATTATTGCCATTACATTTTTTTTTTACTGTATGAACATTTGAATATTCAATACACCTACACCAGGATTATCACAACATAGTTAAAGTACATAGAACTTATATTAGCACCAGTTGGTGAATTGTTAATTATTAAAAGGGGGTGATGGCCCTAAACCAACTTAACACTAACCCTAAACTTGATCTTCCTTGACTTAGTTTGAACTTGACTTGAGCATATAGGCTACAACAGACTTGAGCATTCACAGTAGATAGGAAACTACAAAACTGACAGAAAGTTGAGACTGATGGGAAAAGGAGCAATGTATCTAACTACATTAGCAGCATGGAGAGCGTCATGGATTTATCAATACATTGATATTTTAGGCGATGGTCAGACCATAGTTCCAAACTAGCATAAATCTGTCACAGTTTTGCACCCAGGTCTTGGTTTAGTTCTGTGTTTTGGTTTCTGTTCTGTCTATCATTTTTCTATGTCCAGTGTCTTGTCTCTCATCCAGTCTCAATCTTGTCACTTAACAGCCACACCCACCTCATCAACTCACCTGTGTTTTCTGTTGAAGTTAATGATCTATGCACACTATTTAAGTCAGTTGTTTTTGTTCCCGTTTGCCGGATTGTCTCGTTACGTTATGCTTCACATCCACATCCATGTTTTGCCAAGTCTTGCCAAGTCTTGCCTGTACCTGCCTGTATTTCTGTTTGGATTTTGCCGAAGTCTTGCCGTGAGTTTTGTTGAGTTTTCCTTTATTTTTTCATTAAAGACTATTGAATCAGCGAGTGTGTGATGCGCTTGAGTCCTGAACCCTCCGCCTTGTCAAAATCTCCATCAGATAAAGACTGAACAACCACTGCGCCTCTGTACTTTCTCTGCTACTGGAGAATGGACGAATGCATTTTAGTCATTTTGCTAATAAGGGAAATATCATCACCCCTCATCCCCTCAACACTATTCTCTGTTCATAGTTAACATAAATGCAAGAAAAATCCAAGATTGAGAGAACTTTTTAAAATATCTGTAGAACTTTGGATGTACTTAAAAAACACTGCATGTCTTTAAAAAGCAGAGAAAATGTGTGAGTAATAGAGTCGACAGTAGAACAGCCACAACACAAAAGAAATCTAAATGTTATGGGGGGAAATGCAAAGAGAAATGTAGAGGAAACTACTGCAAGGGAATGCAAAATTATTTCAGCAAAAAAAAAAGTCCAGACACAACTCTGCTATATTCATTTCCAGTGCATATATTATTTCATAATATATTTGCGTTGTTTTTTGCCAGCACATGTGTTTCATAATTTATATCCAAGCGAGTTTTCACTTGGCCATAAGTCTCTGCACTGGCGATAGAGAGGAGAAGAGGAGAGTGGAAACAGTGAGATATCTTAACAAAATGAAATGAGAGTGAAAGGTATGGCGGTCTAGTGTAGTATGCCCAAAGGAAGCACAGGTCACTGGGTGTGAGCGAGAGAGAAAAGAGGAGGAAAAGGAAAGTGAGAAAGAGAAGTGAGAGCGGCTTTGTTTAGTGTTGTCAAGGGAGGGACAGGTCTTTGTAGGTTTTTCTGTAGGACGGGAAGACTATTAATCTGTCTAGGTCCGGGGAAGGGAGGGGGGGAGAAATGGCTGAACAGAGTGAGGGAGGGAGAAAAAGAATGCAGGGACAAGGGGAAGAAGAGATGGAAGGTCCCTCCACTGAGGAGAGGAGAAGGTGGTGGGAGGAACTGATGGAGCGCAGGACAGTAGAGAAGAATGAATGATGGAGGAAAGGAGGTATGGAGTAGGAATTAATGCACAGAGGAAGAGAGTGAGAAGGGGAAAAAATGTGGGAAGGAGCAGAGCTTCGTTGACCAGAGTCAGGTTTGAACACCATCAATCTGCCCCAGAACTTCACCCGGAGGAGCAACAGATCACACGAGAGGACAAAACAGAGGGAGAATGGAAGCGGAGAGGAGGGAGGAGGGGGTTAGACGGGAGGATACAAGAGGGATGGGGAGGGGAAGGGAGTGGGCAGGGGACAGAGGGGAGAGGTTCTGAAGGAATTTTTAAGCACTGTCAGCATTAAATATTGTGCAAACGAAGAAACCTGTTGCCATTATACGCGTGAAAGCAGCATAGCACACAGTTCTCTGAAGGTAAGGTGGTATAAAAGAGCAACCAGATAGAGAGGTACAAAACAGTGATATGCCAACATAAATAAGTGGCTCTGTTTGGTGCAAGCGGCGAGTGGTGTGGGGACTCTCTCCTAGCTGGAAACAAAGATTGGATTTGGGTCAGTATTTTTGCACAGGACAGAAGAGAAAAGCTCCCCATCAGCACTAGCAGCAGCAGGGACAATAGACACATGGGCGACCAGAGTACACTGTGAATTTCTCTCCTCCACCTCTCGCTCCTCTAACAGAGGGGAACACATTTCTTGTGTTGCCAGTTTCTCATTTCCTTGTAGTTGGTCTGTTGTGTTTGTGAGCAAAAGGCAAGGAAGAGAAAAACAATGCTTGTGGCTATCAATAAATAATAAAGCTTGTCAAAGATGATCAGTGTTAAAAACAAGTTACCTTTGAAATAGCTAACATGGATAAAGTCAGGAGAGAGAGAGCAAACTGTCACCCACTATTGTAAATCACTGGAAATTAGTCGCCCTTCCTTTAAGTTAACCACACAAAATTGCTCCCTATTTATAATTGCAGATGGGACAAAGATTATGTGCCTGCCTCGAGAGACTTGAGCTGCAGTTCTTGAGGGAGAGTAGAATATGTCTCATTTGCCATCTCTGCTTAATTGGACTGTGATGAAAATCTGAATTTCCCACAGCTATCAACTCATGTCAACTAACCTAAGTCATACAAAGAGTGAAGGCCCTAAAATGATCACAGGGTGACTGCAATGGTTGGTTGGAGAGCAGACATTTTTAACTTGAGGGTCCAGAGCTGTGAAGGCAGCAGGCAGCCGTCCATATCTCCTGTGCTGCCATGATTTATGTGCATACAAAAACACCTGCACGTTAGCACATGTGGACGCGTGAATGGTCTCGTGCACACAGACGTGAACATTAAACCATGTTGTCACCATTCCCTCACGCTCTCCTGCTTCTGAGGACACTGTATAGTCAGTGGCATGATCTTGTGAGGACTGAACTGTTGTCCCTCGATGGGAAGTGAGTCCCCACAATGTGACTGTGCAAACTGATTTTGGTCCCTATAAAACACACCTCACACACAAACACATGCTCAGGCTGCTGTATCATCAAATGTCTCAGAGTTGATGTAAGGGTGTCTTCACCAGAATGGTATTCCCACATCCACTAATAGCCTAAATCGGTCTCTCTCTCTCTCTCTCTCTCTCTCTCTCTCTCACACACACACACACACACACACACACTTTGACAGAAAAGACCGAAGAACTGTGCTGACTCTAAATTTAAGAAAACTAATGAAAGATCAAAAAGCTACAAACAACCCTGCAACACTAGTGATTTAAATTTTTAAGTGATTATTGACAATGTGGTCAAACTGAAAAGAAAATCCAGCTGCTTTCATTTTAAAAATAAATGTGAAAAAATTAAAAATTCATTGTGTTAGGATGATTTTACCACAGTGGCATGCTTTCATACAGCATACAAAATAACACCTAATATGTTCATAATACATCTAATACTGCAATTACTACTGCTGCTATTGCTAGTTAAAATCAAATTGATTGCTTTTTATGGACAAAACCTTCACACATATTGTTGCTGTATCTTGAATTACATAATTTGCCCTGTGCGGTGGTCGTTAGGATTCGCTCTCATCGCCATTGATTCCCGGTCAGGGTATGCTAACACATCTGCATGAGCATGATGGTCCTTGTTAATTTGAAAAAGAACCTGTAAAATAAACTCTTCACCTTTCCTTTAATAGATGAAATGTAAACGCACACAGCATGATCTTAGCTTTTGCAAGGTAACGCAGCTCATATCCAGTACATCCAAAACCAGATTGTCTTTAGTGTAAAATTATACAAGTGTTACAACGGTTAACATCTCCTGTCACCTGTACATCATTGAAACCGAAATAAAACTTCCTCAGCACATGGATGATCGTGAAAATCTCAGAGTAAATTCAATAAAGGATTTACTGATTCTCCGAATGAGGCTTCTTTAACACTTCCTGAGTCTCTTAGAAAAACATACAAACTCCGCCGCGTTGCATTTCAATTACTCCGGGTTGTAAAAGAGGGAGAACATCGGTTTTACATCTCAATCGTGCCTAATTTACGATGGCCCCTCTCTCCGAGGGATCCTGCACCTGTGAGTAATATGTGTGTGTGTGTGTGTGTGTGAGTGTGAGCATGCACACATATGGGAGCATGTGATATCCAGTCGCAGTGGAGCAAGAGTCTCCGTCTGTGAAAGGAGTTGACAGCGCAAAACAAGCAGATTAGCTATGAATCTCTCTCACTCTCTCTCTCTTGCACGTTCTTTTGCACGCAGACGTGCAGCAACACACTTTCTTAAAAAACATGAAAGAAGAGATTGATTGAGCGAACAACCAAAAGACATTTCCTGGCTGTGAATCAGGCTGATGATGGAAAGTGTTGCTTTTGGAGTGCCGTTGCACAAGTGGCCCGGACCATGTACTTTGATTGGGCTGCATTCACTCGCTGCACAGTCACTCTCAAAGCAGGGGAGGGAGAAGAAATCAGCGCTGTTTATCAAGAATGGCCGCAGATCCTGAGGGGCTGGAGTGTCCTTAGAGTGGGAGGACATGAATGGATAGGGAAAAGGGTGCACGAAATGGATCGGGCATATAGATGGAGACAAGCCAAGAGATTCAAGGTTTGGGGGTTTATAAAGAAGGATGGATTCAAGTGTAAATGTGGACAGAGAGGGTTGAGAAGGAGTGATAAGATGTAAAGGCTTAAGAGTAGAAATATATGAGGCAAAGAGTGTTGATTGATGGATGAATGAATGGACAGAGCAATGAATGGTGGGATTTAGGGATGGGTGAAGGAAGACAGGCATGGAGGGAGACAGCAGATTGACAGTTAAATGAGTAACTCCAATTCTCTCTGTGTAGGGAATTGTGACTGTTCACTGCAAAAGCCAAACATTTTTACTAATTTTATCTCACCACTTCACGGGAGGTTTCAAAAAAATAAAAGCTGCAACAGACGAAAAAAACTGTTCATGCTGTTTTTGCATGATGGTCTTATTGTTTGTTTGGGTCTGGCTCCCAGGCGAGCGTTTCATAAACTGGTGAGAAAAAAAAAATGTTTTGTTGGAAATTTTGTCAGCATTTTGTTAAATAAAAAGCCTCCTTTCTTCCCTTGTTATTGCTTTTGCTCTGCAGCCATTTGTATGTGATCCTTCTCAAAGGAGAAACTAACATTTGGTTGATGAGATGGAGACCTGCATTATATTGGCTGGTTACCCTGAGAATCTTAATGCTGAGGTGGAAGATTGGGTATATACTTACTTCTTATTATTATATATTTTTTCTCTTTTTTTCACATGGATTCCTCCTCAGACATCACGACTATATGATTTTTGTAATAATTCCGGGTAGTGGATAATAGCTTGGATGTCTATTATAAAGCAAAAATGTTTAAATTGCAATACCACAATCCACAGGTGTGACGAGTATTAAGCTGAGACCCATGTCCAGTGGGAGGCTTGTAAACACAGGTCCAGACCATAGACTGTATAAAATATGGACGTAGTGTCCGTGACGTCACCCATAGGTTACTGAAGAGCAAAAATGAAGCAAATCATAGTGCGTAGCCATCTTGGTAGCCTACCTTGGGTTACTCCAAATATGGACAGACATTGGCTGAAAAAAGCCGCTGAAAAAAGCCGCTTTATTCGAAATAATCAAACTAGCTACGGCTAACCAGCTAGGTTAAAGGCTAAATATCATTGCTAGCCGGCTAACCCCACGACGATCTCTTTCCCAAACTCAGTGACTAGAATTAGCCGGGGTGACGCCGTTTAGACCGTCAGTGGCTAGTTGTCAATCAAAGTGGCGCCACTTAGATTGACAGCTATGAATTGTGCATAATGATGTATGCTGTATATTTTAAACGAACGCCTTATAAAAAAATTCCCCCCCCCCCAGAGTTGTCATGGAGTAGAAAAACAGCTTATGAGACTAGAGCCATGTTTTGAACCAGGCTGTAAATATGTTTTTTTTCTGTTGTAAAATCGGACATTTTAACATGGGGCTCAAACGTAATTGACTCCCTTCTGCAGTCTGCTCTAGCGGTTATTCGAGGAACTGCAGCTTTTTTGCACTTCCGCATTGGCTTCATTTTTCAGCGGCGGAGGTTGCCGCTTGGTCCAGACTCTGAAGCGAGAGTACTGATATCTTTAGAAAATACGCATCGGAGGTGCTTGGGCCCAAGTACAATAACTTCAGTATTGTCTGAGTTTAACAGCAGGAAATTAAAGGTCACCCAGGTTTTTCATTGAGGCCTGAAGTTTAGCTAATTGGTTGGTTTCATCTGGTTTAATTGACAGATATAATTGGGTATCATCTGCATAGCATTAAAAGTTAATGGAGTGTTTCCTGATAATGTTCCCCAGGGGAAACATATATAAGGTGAAGAGAATTGGTCCAAGCACAGACTCTTGTGGAACACCGTAATTAACCTTAGAGTGCATCGAGGATTCATCATGAACAAGTACAAACTGAGATCGGTCTGATAAATAGTACCTAAACCAGCTCAGCGCAGTTCCTTTAATGCCAATTAAATATTTTAGTCTCTACAACAAGATTTGATGATCAACAGTGTTGAATGCGGCACTAAGATCAAACAAGACGAGCACAGAGACAAGTCCTCTGTCAGATGCAGTAAGACGGTCATTTGTTATTTTGAACAGAGGACTTTCTGTGCTATGATTAACTCTAAATATTGATTCCTCAAACAGACTATTGTTCTGTAAATGGTCACACAGCTAAAGCAACTGCTTTATTGAGGGTCTTCGAGAGAAAGGGAAGATTAAATATTGGTCTATAGTTTGCCAATACCTCTGGATCAAGAGTAGACTTTTTAGGGAGAGGTTGAATTACAGCCACTTCAAAAGACTGTGGTACATAGCCTGATAATAAAAACAGATTGATCACGTCGACTGAAGAAGTGCTAATAACAGGTAAATGTCTTTCAGCAACCTGGTTGGGATGGGACGTAGAAGGCAGGTTGACAGCTTTGACAAAGAAATCATTGAAGTCTGCCAGTTGAAATCGATTGGAGAGAAGCAGTCTAAACATACATCAGCTTTTACAGCTGTCTGTATGGATCCTGTATTTGAGGAAAAAATTGTTGTTGGATGGGAGGAGGGGAAGAATTTTATTTCTAATAATTAAGATCTTATTAAATAAGTTCATGAAGTTATTACTACTGAGGCCAATAGGAATACATGGCTCAATAGAGCTATGGGATCTATGGGAGGGGCTTAGCAGACTGATATAAGGCAGCAGAGAAAGGCATAAGGTTTTACATTGTGCATGTTGCTAATAAATGTTTATGACACACTATGATTGCTGTTGTAGTTGTGAGCTGGTATAATTGTGTAATGTACAACTAACTCATCCTATAGTCACCCATAAGTGGAGTCTGTTGTCGAGTCGGTTATAATAATATAGAAAATTTCTTCACTGGGGAAATTAAGAGTGTGGACCAATACTAATGTTAAAGCTATAATAGTATGGCATAAACCATTTATTAAAAGTGTATATAGTGTACCAGTGTTGTTATAACTCATCCTGTGGGGAACATGAACGTGTTCACCAAACTATATGGCAATCCTTCAAGTTCCTGTAGACATATTTCAGTCTGGACCGAAGCAGTGCACTGAGACAGCCATTGCCAACCACAGAGCCAGGCCACCAGCGTGGTTAGATGTTAATTTTGACAAACTGAAATTTCATACTAACCACATGATTTTTTCATGAGCGAAAATGATGGAGTTGATGAGTTGGCAGAGGAGCAGCTCCGCTACTTGATGCAAATGAGCTCACAGTTGGTTTGTTGCAAAATCTCCTTCTAATATTATGCTCCTTAAGTCTTTGGCCAGGACATTACACAACATGAACATTTGTCAGTTTGGCAGGCTGAATTTTAATTTTGGACAATCAGCCTTTAATAACACTGTATTTAATTGTTTCCGTTTCAGTTAGCAATGAACCATAGAGAGAAATAAGCAACTCCTGACATACTGTAGAAGAGAATTTCAGTTTAAAGCCATTTGGCGGTTGCAGCATATGCAGAAAAGCAGCCTGACATATTATATGATTTTCTACAAACATGAGTTTCTTCTGCTCCTGCACTTTGAATTCAGTAGATCAGATTTTTTTTCTGCTTTGTTGGATTGTCTTGTCGAGATAAATGGGGAACAACATCGAGACAAAGACACTAAATTTGCACGTTTCTTGTAATGTGGCCATCTGCATATGGGCTGAGAGAGGAGGAAATGACAGCAGGTTGATGTTCTGGTGCCACTTGATGAAGATGAATATTGAACTGGTTGGTTTGCGAGAGATTGTCTTTATCACAGTCTGCCCATAACAATTCTTCTTGTCAATGTGTGCTGAGCATTTGTCAGTTTGGCAGACTTTCCCCTGGGCTGCTCCCTCCAGCATAGCATTGTTTCAGAGAATTATTTTTGACAGTTTTGCTTTAGTATGCATTGGGGAGTTTATGGGAGATAAGATATGGCAAAGGCAGTTGATGAGAACAGTGCAGAAGTGATTAGGGATGCCACTGTCACGCCTTGATTCAAGTTGCATTCTGCAAACATCTGTCCTGCTGAAGTGTCTTTGGGCAGAACAGTGAATTCCTACCAGCTGCAGTAATGCTGCTCAGTAACAGAGCTGCATTCCTGCAGCTGTGAAGTGATGACAGGGATTTTCCTTGATGTGATTTACACTCAGTGGTCACTTTAAAAGGTACAACTGCACCATCTATTGCAATTCAATACAACAGCTCAGCCATGAATTGTACCTTTACACAGTTTGTAATGTTCCATGTTTCTGTTGACATTGTTGGATATGTGTAAGTTCAATTGATATCTGTATTACTGATCTCATGCTGTAGTTAGTGGCAGTTTTGTCTTCCATATTTACATGCTTGAGTGGAGCAGAATGTTAGAAAGAGAGATGAATATACAGCACTACTGACTATGATCTTAATACTAAAACATATAATTCAATTAACACATCTATGTCAGTGTCAAACATTATATGCATCATAAAGCAGACTTCATGGCCAAACAGCTGTATTGGACTGCATCAGAGTAAACAGGTGTGCCTAATAAAGTGGCCACTAGAGCATAGAAGACAAGTTGAGTGTGCATGCATTGCAAGACATATCTATGTGTTTTTTGTTGGTGTATTTTTTTTTCCTTCTTGCTAATCCTGCAGGAGAAACAAAATGTGATGTTGCATATTCACCAGCCATTTCCACATGAGTGTCAGAGAAGAGAGAAGGACAGCAGATGGATTGAAGAATAGCTTTGCAACTACGAAGAGATGAATATTAACTAAGTTGGTTTTGTGCAAAGTTACTTATTTTCGTTTTGACTGTAAAAACTGACAGTTACTTTTTCAGGTTATAGTTGCTCTCCAACCAACATCAGTATGACAGGGTGTCCTATTTAAAATAGTACCCCCAGCTGTACATATGTGCCCATATTAGAGCAACACTATATAACCACTCCACCTACTCACAGCTTGGGAAGGTCTTGGCCAGGTTGTCGTGTCTTTGTCAAGCATATGTTTCTTAACACCAGTCCCTTCTCCCATATATATCTGACATGCATTGCTTCTATTTAAAGAATAAGAATATTCAGGGTTTCAGCCACAAGCCCTATTCTTTGTTTTCAGCCAGACTGGACAACTGGGAGAACATTTCAAATGTCAGATAGTAGTAAAGGGCCTCTTCTGCAATTCTAACTTCTCAAAAGTTTTGATGCTGTGTAAAACATAAATAAATCAGAATGTGATTATGTAATAATCCTTTTTGACATATACTTAAATTGAAAACAATACAAAGACAATATATTTAATGTTTGATCATCAAATTCATTGATTTTTGTAACCGTCAGCTTATTCTGAATTTTATGGCAACAACACGTTTCTAAAAAGTTGGGACAGGAGCAACAAAACACCTGTTTGGATCATTCCACAGGTAAACAGGTTCATTGGTAGCAGGTGATAGTATCATGATTGGGTATGAAAGGTTCATCCAGGAAAGACTCAGTCGTTCACAAGCAAGGATGGAGAGAGATTCACCACTTTGTCAAACACATGGTTGTTTGAATTCTGTTTTTATTTATGTTTTAGACAGCATCCCAACTTTTTCCTGACATAATTTACATAATGGATGAATTCCTCTTTGGCTTAAAAAGAGTCATAACATATCTGAATTTTAATTATTTTGAGTTAAAAAAAAAATTAAAGGATTGAGACAGTGTTATGTTAAGCATGGCTTCTAGCTGGTTGGATAATGTTACGGTTCCTGCATGTTTTCCAGACAGCAGCCAGCTCATGCTTCTGCTGAATCTCTGCCTACGGCCATTAAGTGCCTCTGCCACCCAACAATGATTGGACAAAGCCTTTTACTATAAGATGCAGTGTACTGGTTTCAGCAAGCAAAAGCACACAGAGGAGACAGAATTTTCATTTCAGATGGTGATTATGTCAAGAGACATTGTGTATGCCCCGGGCCACTTTAACATAGAAAAATAAGTGGGAGCATCCTCAGCCGCAGCCTGCGCACTTACATGAGATATTCAGTGAATCATCGGCAAGCAATGTTCTCCATCTAAATTGACCATGTTAAATTCATGACCAAAGTGAATAGTTAAGGTATGTGTGTGTCATTAGATGTGACAGTCATTTGATTCTTGATGGAGGAGAAGAGAGCGCTGCCAATTCTAGAAAGCCTGAATGCCTCTTTTTTATTCACATTCTTGCTCTTTCTCTCAGGCTATTCCTTTCTTTCTCCATCGTCCCTGTGTTTTAATCTTATCCAGCTCATAATTATCACCTCTGTGGCACATTTGAAAAGAAATGTTATAGCCGACTACGATCGTGCAAGAAATGACATTTTGAAAAACTCAACAGTAACTTTACAGATGTCCAGTAACTCAGGATGATCCTCAGGCCTGTCAATGGTTTCCACTGAGACTTCTCTCTACCAGTCTCTCACACTTGGTGGAGCTGCCTTGAGCTTCTTTGCTTCTTAAACGTGGAGCAAATTGCTAGAAGAACTTGAGACAATGTTGACTACTTTTCAAGCTAAAGACCATTGCTTTTAATAATTCTTTCAAATCAAATCTGTTGGCTTTTTTCCCCAATTATTTTCATTGTTTTACTCTGTGTGCTTCTGTGTTATTGCTTTTATTGTGTTTATCCTATGTGCCTGTGTTTGCTTTCCACTATTGCTTTCATCATTCCTTGCTTGCGCTTTTGCCTTTGTATTCTGTTAAGCACTTTGGTTTGCTTTGGGTATGAAATATATAAATAAATTTGCCTTGCCTACTCAAGAAATAGTCCCAAAAACAGTGGCAATCAGTTCTGTAGATTATCCTGAGTATTCACAACACTGTTTCTGTCGCTGTTGTGTTTTGTAGATCTGGGAAAATAAAACTCTCTGCATAGTTTGGTAAAGCTAAGTGTGAGAAAGAATGTTTTTTCGTGACTGATGAGAAGGTTGTCAGTGCTTTCTCAAGGACTGTAATATTCTGGCTGAGTGTGCATAATGTGCATTGTGATGGAGTGATTGAGCTTGTATACTGGGTTGCTTGTTTTTGTGAGAAAAGTTGGATCCAAAACAGTTTGGACACACAGTATTATAAGTTCTGAGCATCTAAAATTGCAAAGTATTGAACTCAGCGAAATGTTACGCTGTCATAAAAAGTTGTAAACTATATGAAGGAGTCTCTGTGAGTTCTTTAAGTTCTGATCCCACCTCTCTCCTTTACCACAGAGGTGAGATGGCTGTTTCATCTCATCAGAAGAAGTCATAAAATGTATTTTGCCTTTTGCGACCATGAGAGTGAATTCTGCTCTCTGGTCATTGCTGAAGAATTAGCTCAACAACATACAACTGTCAGAGACTTATTTACCTTCTTACTAGTATATTACTGGGGAAATACACAGCCACATTGTACTCACAGTATTCACAGTAATGCAATAATTGAATTCTTCACTTCTTGTGTGCAACCTCTCAGTCTGGATCAGTGAAGAGTTAAAAACCTCAGTACTTGGCTACTTTAATATTTTTTCCAGCACATGCCTCCCTTAACAGGATCCTCTTACCCTGGCAATGTCAGTGTCCTTCTCTACCTGTTGAACCAGCAGCAGAAATTATTATGCATCGCGTTCATCTTCCTTAATCGTCCACCCATTTAACAACTCTTTATTATTGCAACCAATTAAACTCTGAGTAACACGAGGGTTGCGCTGTGTTGCGGTGTGGTCTCCTGCAAGGGAAATGTACAATTTGAATGCAAATGATGATATCTGATGTCCAAACAATTTAGCACTCAGCTGGGAGGTAGTGGTCACAGATGAACTGTATCAAGAAATAACCTCCCTCGTGACGGCTTGAGAATCAGCACGCCTTGATCAGGGCGGCAAATTTCCTCATCACTTACTGAGATGACAGACACATCAAAGAGTCTCTCCAGATTTTGTGATAATAGTCGGTTTATGATCGGGCCAGCAGCGACCGCATTTTACAGAAGGAATGGAAATGAGACTTAGCACAGAAGCGAGGTGAAAAGTGGAAAATGTGTCTTGTGTTGGAAATGACATTTTGGGTAGTGCCACGAGCCTGGACATGCAAGCCAGCTACAAAAGAGATGCTTCCCAAAGCCACTAAAACGAAACGCAAAAGACGAACAGCTGAAGGAGGCAGAGGTGATAATGGGTGAAATTATAAATGTAAAATACTGGGCTGAAACGAAGAGGAATCACAGAGAACATCCAAAATACAATGAAAAGCAGAAGAAGAAATCAATGTGGCCTAATTTGCTTAATTTGTGTAAATTATTTTTATAATTACATCAGAAATGGCAAAATTAGTTAAATGAGGTTAATATATAGCAAGAAACATTAAATACAAAACACTTCCTGTTTGCACATATTATATACTAGATATTTTCTGAATCTAGTTCAGAAGTTACAAAATATCACAAACAAAATTTCTCCAAAATCCTAAACACATCTGCCAAGTACAAATACACAGGAACCATGACATAACATTCCTTTCAAACAGTCTGTTCTACAGCAGGTCAAGAGGTCACATGACCCTCGAAAGTTTGCTTATAGAGCCGACAGAGGGGGAGAGGATGCCACCCTGACCTGGCTGAACTACCTCTATCATCACCTCGAGGGTCCTTTGACTCATGGCAGGCTTTTATTTGTAGAATTTTCCTCTGCTTTAATACTTTTCTACTAGTCATATTTGCCTGCAGGGAAATTTTCTTTTTATGATTTTAATCTTGATATTAATGTCATTGGATGGTTTCTAGACTTTTTGACAGTCTGCTCACAATGTGTGAGACTTAATGATGTCCTTTTAAACAAGCTTCACTCATCCACTGGTTCAACTCAAGGATACGTTCCGTCTCACCTCCTTTATATTCTTAACACAAATAGCTATCAAAGAAAACAGCAGAACAGACACGTTATAAAGATTGCTGATGATTCTGTCATATTAAGCCTCCTGGAAGCAGAGGACCTAGGTCATGGGCCGGTACTTGACAACTTTGTGTCGTGGTATAAGGAGTCTTTTCTTGACTTGAATATGTCTAAGCCAAGGACACGATCACTGACTTCAGGAAGTCGGCGCCCAACCTAAAACTGACAGATGTTGAGGGGAATAAAATTCACCAAGTGGAAAGTATTTAAGTTGAACTTACAAAGAAATGCAAATGCAATTTCTAAAAAAGTACAACAATAACAACACCATATCCACACTTAGTGAGAAAAATGAGCTCTCTTAATGTGTGCACTACAATGGCTCTGTTTTATAGAAGTTTCATTGAGTCTGTTGTGTCCATCTGTGCTGTGCATGGTGTGGTAACCTGAATCTGACCGGTCTCACTAAGAATAGCCTTGGCCAGCTCGTCAAAGTGGCCAGTGAAGTTATTGTGGTGAGTCAGCTGCAGCTCTCTGACCTCTACAGGTCAAGATCCTCCTTAGATGTCCTGCAATGGCCAACAACAACAACAACAACAGAGACTGTATTCACAGGAGTTTGCCTATCTGTTACCTGGATTTGATTGTTAGATGCATTCAATAGCACCACCTGAACTAAATTCCCCACCATAACTAATTTTGTAATGTAGAGGGACGGTATGCACATACTTATATAACATGAATTACATCCAGTAACTTTTATTTCACCTTGTCTGACTGCTGAATAAGAGAATATTCCCACACAATTGCAGTGTTTTTCTTCAAACTCCTTAACATTGTCTTCATTATTATCAATCACTACTGGCATTAGATGATCCCACCAAATGCAAATCAGTAATTCAGAACGGCTGCATATGGACATAGTTTGTAGGAGACTGAGTTGAGCAGGTCAGTGGCAGAACTGCAACAGGACATGAAGCACCGTCAGGCACCAGCCTCAAACCCAGAGCAATAAACCCTGAGATTATGCGTTGAATATTAAATTAAAGATACACCACTGAAATGACTGTATTATACTGAAATAAAAAAAGGGTTCCGGGATTTCTCGTGCTCTGACTCCCACATTTTTACACAAAAGCAATAATGCAGTGGTCCAGAAAACATATTAAGAACCAAAATAAAATAAACTCTTATAAATTCCTTAAGCCTTTTTTTTTTTTTTTTTTTTGGTGCCCAAAGAGGATGTGGGCGGCCGCAAGAAGAAAGAGGAAGGGAGTGACTGAGGCACTGTGTGTGTGTTTGTGTGCATATGAGTGTGTGTTTGTGTGTTAAGGTGAGAGGAGGAGGAAAAACATTTCCTGTTCTTTACTGTCCAAAGCCTGGAGGTAATAAACACACATACAGGCTCCGGCTCTAGATTGTGAGTGTGTGTGGGGAGTTGGCATCTGGCATCCAGCAACAGGACGTAAAAAATGTACTAAAGGGAAGTGTAATCTCTCTCTGTCACACACACAAACACACATACATGGGCATGTGCATTCACCCATACTCACTCAGGATAGTACTTGAGGTCAGACTGCGGGATGGAGAGAACAAGCGATGCGGCCTACTGAGCTCTAGCACCAGACTTCAAAAGGACCATGCTGATGTTTTGCATGTTTTAGCCCATTTACCCCAAGTCACCCATACTTTAAATTACGACTGACCATTTTTTCCAGAGCATTCCTTACTGTTTTGGAGTTTGATGAAGTCGTTTTTCCAACCTGACAGCCTGCCACTGTTTTCACGCCAGTACAATATTAAAATGTTCCTGCGGAGACTTGATGAAAGTCAAACAAAGTCAACAATCAGTTGGGTATTTAATCATGAAGTCAAAGTTGCATTATTATGTTGTCTAAAAGTGCAGTTGAAAACCCTAAATCAGAATATCTTTGGATGTCTTTAGTAGGGATGAGCGAGTACACCACTATCTGTATCTGTGTCCGTATCTGTTTAACCATCTACATTATCTGTATCTTTATCCGTATTCGGAGTGGGCGGGGCCTAAACCGGAAGTGAGTGCAGAAATGGGTGAGGCTCAAAACGGTACATTATTTTAAGTCTGAAATTGATATGAATTGATCAGAAGTCGCTAATCTACTGCATTCAAAGCCTATATACAGTATATCTCAATAATATTTATAATATTATTTTCATGAACTGCAGAGAGAAAGTGTCAGATACTGCATGCAGCCACATACAATAAAAATATTAATATAGGCTACTTTGTGTGTTCAGCTACAGCTATATGTGTGTATGTGTGTAAATGGTCTGTGAGACTGTTTATTTTTTAATGATCTGTGTGAACTTCATGATTCATGCAAAGATCCAGTGATGGCAAACAGGGAAATAATATGTCAGCCTTGTTCACTTCTTCTCAAAAGCACCGCGTTCAGTACGAGCAAAGTTTTTCAATTGACTTCATATCACCAGCCAAACTAAGAGCAAGCAGACGGTTAAAAAAAAAAAAAAAATCGGACCGGAGCAGAGGCATTTACCGACGCAACGCGAGCCGTTTTCAGCTCTGTCTTGTCAAATGCACCGCGCGTATGTTGGGAGAGACGTGCAGAGACCATACAGTCTATGGCAGAGACGTCTCTGTGTAGGGAGGGGCGGGCGCTGTGTGTGACTGGCCAATCACAGAGCGCGAAGACAGTCAGTTACACAATGAGGATTTTCCTTCAGCACGAGCACAGATATTGACGGATTTTACTCGTATCATAATTGTATTCGTCAAACATGCTTTATCCGTAACGGATACTCGTCTGAAACGAGTATCCGGCTCATCCCTAGTCTTTAGGTGCTGCAGAATTGCATTGTTGTTCCACGATAAATAACCTATCTTCAAACAACACTCAAATTCTGAATCTAAATCACTATTTCAACTATAGATCCTGGCACAAAATGGATACTGTATTAGTTGGTCTAAACATGATTCCTGGATATGAACATCTCTGCTTTTTGTTGCATCTTGCTGTGTTAAAAAAGCTCCTACAGTGCCTCTTCCTTGACTGGCATCTGCTTATATAATATTGTGCGTTATCTGAGGTTTTTTTCTTCCAGGCCCCTCCGCAAGCAAAGGATCATTTTCAACTCCCACATAAGTCACGTCAAAATATCAGTATAAATGCGGATATCGTTCATATGGTTTTGTCTGAGCGCTGAGGAATAATGATGAGGACCCGCTGTGTGTTTTGTGCGGAGACAGTGTTTTGACTGGAGATCAACAGCACCTAACTTATGGTCTGATGTATCTGAATTCTAGTCAGAAGAAGCTTAGACATATAAACAAAGGTTTGTGATGATTTGTTGAAGCTCTGTAGATCTGAGTATTTCAACTAATGGTACTACTTTTGTTGATCGCAGGCAATTACATGTATGAGCAGGGCTTAAATTTTGGGTCCCAAATTTTGGGTGCACATGACCTTTCTCAACTATTGGTGTCAGAATAAGATACATTAAAAGCAAATAATACAAGAACTCCTGATTTAAATACATCAGGCCCATGTATACTGCAGCAGACATGACGCAACACAATGTTTGGCTTGGCCATTGGTTGAGTCCTTATGACCTCTTCTTCTCTGTTTTCTGTTCTGTCTCAGGTGTAAAAAATTAGCAATGCATTCAGTCACCAACAGAATATAGACCCAATTGAGTGTGACAAAAAGAAGAAAAAAAAAGGCCTGTGCCGCCCAAAATTGTTCGCTGGAGCATGGACAATATTTCTACAGAGAGAACAGGACCATAAAAGATTTCCAACACCATTTCTGCCGTCATAAAAGTTAGTTTCTTTAAGAGAATGACCTTCGATGAAACGATGCTTGAATGTGATATTCAAGCATCATATATTGTTAGGAAAACACATTAATTCTCATGCGATGACAGAGTGTATCCTCAGGCTTTCCGCACAAATCCACACACTTGGTCATTGCTGATAATTTAGTCACTTTTGTGCACTTTCCAACTGGATAAAACTGGATCAGAAGTGCTCACTCGTCCACCTGCCCATAAGCAAAGTCCCAGCCAAACATCAAGATCGTCTGTTCCTCCAGAGGTTGGTCCTCATAAACTCTGGCCAAACGCGGGCCTGTAATCTGAGTCCATCCTAAGTGTCCTCTCTCCTTTTGGAGCACTTTCTATTTCTGCGGCCAGTACAGTAAAATCTTCCCTCGCTCACATTCTTCCTGTCCTCAAGGGAACGACTGGCCCTGGAATTGATTTTAAGTTAATAAAGCTGCCCGTATAAAAGATGCTGGTATGCTGGTAGTAAAAGGGGAGGTGGGTGAGGGAAATCCTGTTTTATGTGATGCTGTTATTTTTTTCTTCATCAGCATTCAGGCTGAATTGATTCTGTTACAGGGATGGAAAGGACACTGTCTCCAGATGGGGAAGCTGTGACTGGTAAAGAGCAAAAATCCATGTGTTTCCAAGTATAAAAGCTGAAAGGATTTAACAGATTAGACTAAAACAGAGAAAAATTTATCTCGACATATCTCAGTACAGAAATGACTTAGCCCAGGGTTGACTTTGCATTGACAATCACAATGCCAATATGCTGGTAATGCTCACTATACATTTTATTCTCTAATATAAATTGGCCATAGAAATAAATGTAGCACAACAATTAGAGCCAGCAGTGCAGTTTAAAGGTTTGTCAGGTCAGTAAATATGAAGCTGCCATTGCAGTCACTTCCTTGAGCTTTGCTGTCACAGTGAGATTGAAAAGACTTAAGGAAATGGCGAGAGCAAGTACAGGCACAGATGATGTTGTTACAAATGTTTTGGATATTTGATTATTTCTGTGACTTGAAGAATGTGGATGCATAATTTTCATCTGATCGACTGATCTTTTGTTTATTTCCCACTGAAAGTATATTGCTCCCAAACAGCACACCTAATGTGACATGTCAGGGTCGTTCAGTCCCGGTTTGTCATTTGCCTTTTCCATACTGATGTCACTCATTATAGGAGCTATGTATTTTTTCGACATTTTATTCAAGGTTGAATGTATTGTATGTAACTGAGCTCCTGGCTATATGTGTAACCTTGGTAAACACACAAAGGTTTCCACCCTTTTTTTCTGATATTATTTCTGATATTTTTAATGTTTGCTTTTCAGTGTAGCTTTAAAAAAAAACAGATCTCACCAACAACTCTGTCTAAAATGATTGAGAGTATTGTTTTAGTATTTCCACGATAGCAAACTCCCAAATTGATGATCATTTTGGAGAATGTTGTGTAACTTGGCTTCTGGGTATATCCGCAACTTTTTTAATCACGCAGGTTTGTCTGAAAATGAGGAAAATGCTCTGTTTTGGTCCCAGCTGAGATTCCCAATACATTTTTCCGTGTCAAGTAAATTGCTAAAAAGATCACCCAGGGTGTCATTGCTCTCTCTGTCTCTGGCTTTATAGCTGTCTGGCGATGTCTTATTGTGTTGCAGCTTCGTCTATTCAGCCCTGTCATTTTCACTCGGTTTGTTTCTCTCACTCTTTTCCCTCTGCTGGGATGCTTCTGAAGATCTGTCACTGTCTCTTTTGATTCATTTGACATCTATTCTCTGACTTTCTGTTTTATTCAGTGTTTTTTTTTTATTAATCTCATCTTGAATTCATTCATCAGATTGATGCTCTCTTTTCTGTTTTTCACCATATTTTACATACTGTACTGTATCTATGGGCCTGTATTAGAGAACAGCAACGAGCATTGTGTAGTGCTTGTTTAGTGTTCAGGGTAAAATTTTAAAACAGGAAAGCAGAACCAAAGCTGTTTCCTTTTCATGCTTTTAATCGGCTTTCATATTACTTATTACGTCCTGTTTGTCCTCCACTGGAAAATGATTTTGGAAGCTCCACAGGCAGAATCGAGTGCAGGCAGTATAATTGTAGACGTCTATTCACTTTTAATATTCACTGTAACTTGTTGTCTTTATCAAGCTTTTGTTGTAAATATTCTTTTTATTTCATATAGGCCTATTCTTTAAAGGAAATCATGTGTTTTCATTGTGTAGGTCTGTTTTCATTATTTTCATTTTTCCCTAGAAATTCTCAGAATTTAGTTTGCATAAAAAAAGCACCATTAGTACAAAAAAAAAACGCTAGTGTGACAATTTATTGATGAATGCAGCTTATTTGCATTTTCTCCTCTTTTTTCCAGTTGTATTTAAAAAAGGCACATTCTGAGCTGTACTTTCTGCTTTTTTAAATGTTCCAAACAGCATCTTCCTGCAGCAGGAAACACAATAGGTTTTTAGATGATTAGAGACATTAAAGCTGAAAATCAGTCCAAGCTGCTTTGCTTCTTTATAAAGAATTAAAACATTTTTTCGGTGAAAATCTGTAAAAACTGAAAAAAAAAAACAAAAAAACACTGAGCTTGAACATCTATGCTGTGAAGAAAACACAATGAAACATTTCTCTCTGCCTTTGTTCTGGGCTCTTTCATGCTTTAAGCCTTAAAGACACAGAGAGACATGTGTGCATAGGGACATGAGAAACACACACACACACACACACACACACACACACACACACACCTTATTACTCAAATGGATAGATCCTGACAGGCATATCTTTGTCCTCTCAACTCTCCAGAAAGCTGCTAATCTGCTCAAACTATCAGCTTGCAGGGGCTGTTAATTAGCTGTCTTTCCAGTATTCGCTGATTATCTCGGCATCCTGCCAGTGGGGTTGGTCCTCGATTGTCATCTGCTCTGGAACAGGTGTGTGTGTGTGTGTGTGTGTGTGTGTGTGTGTGTGTGTGTAGCTTTACATCTATTCTTTTGGAGAGCCAATTTGAGTTTTAGACCTTGGGGAGTGAGGACATTTTTGAAAAGTGAGGACATGTTGACTTACTTTTGGACAGACCTTCAAAGGGATATTTGAGGGTTAAGACTTGGGTTTAAAGGTTAGTTTAGAATTAGGTTTAGGTTAGATTAGGGGTTGGGGTTAACTTTGAGATTACTAAAAGTTTAAATGAATGCACACA
>JBBMOC010000034.1:459975-521931 GCA_037975185.1 Centropyge bicolor | reverse complement strand
TGTTTTATTTTCATTTGAAAGCACTTGTTTTTGTGCGTTGTCATTTGTGACCTAACAGAATTAAATGAAACTTCCAGATGTCAAATGACGTACACTCACAGCTAAATTACGTAAGGCTCTTGCAGTCGTGGTGTTGTGAATATACCATTTTTGTATGTAACTTCACAATTATAATTGTACTCTTGTGCAAGTGAACATGTCTGCGTAATGTCATCTAAAGTGTAAAAACTGGATGATAAAATAGGCTGTATGAGTCAGCTGGCTGCTGTAATGCCGCTGTCATAATATATCAGTGCATAATTTGCGTAATGATACACCATGGGTGCTGAGGCATCGTCGGGACATTGCTAATGTCCAGCTGTGAGGGTCAGCAGTAGGCCTGTGCATTTGTGCTTTTTCACAACGACCGAGTTATGAATTTTAAGCATGGAGCAATGCATCCACATATTTTTCTAAATCTGGGGCAAAGACTTCAGATAGCTGGGTGTAAATCTGCACATCTATGCTTCTAGCCTCAGGATGACAACTGTTATCCTCCAATGTTAGTTATCTGTTCAGGATGTCAGTCACTGATCTCGCTTGCCAGAACAGATTTAAACTTGCCTACCTGATGTGTCTCCTTCCTGTCACTTTAATGTGTGCACTGCTTCAAACCTCCACTATCCTACAATGGCACTACTGTATTAATCTCTTTAACGTGAAGAAAAGCAATATCTATGGCAAAAAGTCATTTGAAAATTTGGATGCTCAGAGTACAGAACTCATGTGTCATGTCATGTCAAACTGTGCATAGCGTGCTGATGTTTCACAACTTGGCCACTCTAGGATTTCTTTTTCAAAGATATTTGAGGGACAAGAGGCAAAACACCAAAATGTTTTTTAAAATATTTTTTCCAGATGTGACATTTGCTCACCGCCGTTAAGAACATTTTATATTCAACAAAAGACTTTATTGTGAATGACTTGAGTCCTGGATTGAAGGAATAATTTTACATAAAATCATGCCTTTTGAGGATATATATGTTTGCTATTTTTAGGCGTTCAGGATCGACCCTGTGTTCATCCATGATGGTGGAGTTGGTGGCTACATCTGCTCATCTGTGAGGATGTCCACACTGGATTAGCCCCGGTGAGACACCAGATGGTGTTTAGATTAAACATGTGTATGTTTGCTGTATCTCTGTGTCGCGGCAGCAGAGAATATCACCCATGGCTGAAAAGTTTAGCTTCTCCCTCCTTTTCAAACTCACCTAATTTCACCAAAATTAAACCTCTTAAATAAGCCTGGTCACCTACAATTATAAACTACAATTACCACAATCAACTGTCAAACAGTAGTTATATTTCACCTAATCTGCCAGGTGAATTAAAAAAAAAATTGTTGTTGTACTGCTGCTGACTTTTGGGATGACAGTGTTTCATTAGACAGTGAAAGCAAGCCCAGCTCCAATCCTTCAGCTTTTTTCACTAATTGTGCTGCATTACATTCCTGCTGATATTATGTCGCCATTATCTAGAATGTAAATCAGTGTAATGCCTCTCGCTGGGTCAATCTGTCAAGCCCAGGAAAGCCCTAGAGCTCCGGAGGTGCTTATTAACAATACCTACCTGGCTCTGGAGGGAAAGAGAGGCTAAACAATAGACACAAAGTAAACTGAGAAATAAAGCACACAGAGGCAGGAGTAATTGAAATTTGATACAAGGAAATAATTACAGAGGGGAAGACAGTTAGGGAGTGAAAGAATGAAATGAGTCTCAAGGTTATCATTCACTGTGATGGGGAATTTAATATTATCCAAAACGGGATTGGGAATTGTAAGAATTACAATCAGACATGCTGTGTTTAACAGGATGCAATAGGGGCATTAAAGTCTCTGTTCTTCTTACATGTGTAAGTAAATTTTGTGAAAAAGGAAAAACAAATGCCATTAGTTTACACCTTCCATTAGAGGGGGGCAGCAATGCAATCATTTGTTGTTCCTAAGCTGATCACTGCCTTAAACTCAGTCCAAGAACCGCACTCATATTGGGCTGGATGAGTATGTAGCAGGTTGGATGTTTGTAAAGGAGACCAGGGTTGCTTTTTCTGTGACCTTGACCAAACCTTTTCTGTACCTCAATCCTACTTGACTAATCTTAATCATACCTTAGCCTGACCTTATAAAGCACATAGAGTATTAACCAGATGCCATCCACTTAACTGGAATTACAATTTCTTCTTCACTGTCATTACAGAATTCAGTGTTTCAGCCGTTAGCTACGTGAAAGTCACAAAGGACCACCGACTCAATTTTTTTTTGCTTCTCACCAACCTTATATAAAACAATATTCAAATGAGCTCTATGAAATGTATTGGAATAGGAATCAGTATTGGCAGATACCCTGAGCTGAAGTATTGGAATTGGTCTCAGGAGATAAAAAAAGTTGCAAAGTTTTATCCCCAGTCGTCATTGAATATAATGCAGGGCTTTGCAAAAGCATCCAGTATTAGCATTCTTGTCTGATGATAGGGTTTCAAAAAATCCCAACAGTCTGCAGGCCATCACATCGCCTGCTACAGGTTTTAAGCCTCAAGCCTCCAAGCATACGACAGGGAACCTCAGAGTGCCAAATAACTGTTCACAGCACAAATGGCATGGAAATGAAAAATGAAAATGGCTGGCTGGAAACAAAATGCTGACAAAGCTCAGTTCACTGCTTCTGTTTCCACAAAGTCTGAAGCCTCTACTGTATAATGCACAAACTTTGAACATAGTGAAATGCCAGGCCAAGACCAGTCTAACCACCTGTAGAGAAGTGCAGGAGTCGGTCCTCATACATGGTTTATAAAATGTACTGTAATTTGATGTATAGATAGAAAAGACAGTGTAGCTGGGAATTACTCTAAGTCAATTAAAAATTCAATGTCCTTCACTTACATGGGACAGATTATCATCTCATCACATTTGACATACAGCTGTCATTTCAGAAAGAAAATAACATCTTAAAATATTGAGAAAAGCTTGTGGCTTTTATTCTATATTCACACAAAATAATGCTTTCATTTCTTCCTGTGACAGAGGCTTCATTGTTGTGTACAGAGGAAAGGTTTGACTTCAACTCAGCTGTGACTGCTGTAAACTGAGCCACAACATTCGGAGAATAAAATGGAAAAAATGGCCTAAAAAAGAAAGAAACAAAATCAGATTCCAAAAAGAGCATTTGGAAAAGCGCTCAGGCTGTATCTTATAAAAATCAGCAGCAGCACAGTTTCCACACTAGTAGAGCCAGGGACTTAAAATGAGCTGGTGTCCCAAATACAGAGTGTATTTCCATTGCAATTTTTAGCTTTCATCTGAATGTTAATGGAGGGGAAAGATGAGGAAGACTCAAGATAGTCCAAATTTTAGAATATATATATCATATCATACATAATGTTATCAGACATTATTACAGTCACTGCCCCATTATTGACAAATGCTTACAACCTGGTAAGAACAAGGATTCCACTCAGTTCCACTCCATTCTGAAGGTGCTCGACCAGAGATCTGGAGACTGCTCAGGCCATTGGAGTAAATTAAAGCCAATGCAATATTCCTGGAACAATTTTGAGACGATGAGTTCTTTTTTTTGTGACAAAGTGCCTTATCCTGCCAGAGTAATTCATTTGTAAAAGCCTAGACTGGCCATGTAGGAACACAGCTGGGGCCCATTCCATCAAATTTGCAGCGTGCAATCTCATATTTCCAATATCGTTTTCTCTCACTGATTTTGACACATCCCACAAATTAACTGCACCTCACAATGCACGTTCGGGGAGATTACGACAGGCAGTCACCCAGCAATTATTTCATATTCATTCCCTCTGCTTCTTTTTGTTAGGATTTGATAGATCCCAGTGCAAAACGAATCCAACTGATTGAATGCTGTAAACTTATAAACGACACAGAGAAATTCATGGCGTTTTTTCAGGCTGTTTATTGCTTTATATTAAATTGAACAATCAAGAAAAAAAAGTCTCACATGTGACTTGCTTGGAGCCTTGTGTCCAGTTTCCACATATTCAATTCAGTTGTGAGAAGCCGTTCTTCTTCTTCTTCTTCTTCTTCTTCTTCTTCTTATTCTTATTCTTATTCTTATTATTATTATCACGGACATCCTGGAGCAAGAATCCAAGGTTTTTAAGTGGCAGAGGAAGATGGTAAATGAAGTTCAGATCACGTAGGTAATATCATCCCATATTAAAGAACTGATCTCTTCAGACCTACAAAACTCCATAAGAAGGAAACAAGAAGTTGGAACTTAAGGAGGAGGGCAGCTCCCAAACCAGGGGGGACATGGCTTTGTTTGTAATAGAAACTGCAGAAATCAGCAACACTAAAAAGACCATGGCAAAAAGCCCTGGTCCCTTTAAACAACTAAACAATAAAGGACTTTAGTCAGCCTTTTATTGTCAGTCTTTACACCAGATGGTTTTAATTAAGCACATTGTACAATTTTCTATGCCACTGGAATATAATTCAATGAAGTTGTCAGAGGGTAAATGTGTGAAGGCCGAGCATGTAATGAACAACGTTTAACAACAATTAAGTGCAGTCCTCAATTCATCTTACTGACACTGAGCTCGCCAATAGAAATGATTTGTTGCTTAATTTTTTCCCATATTCAAATATGATAGTGACACATATTGCAATGCTACTGGTTGTTAGAGACTTTATGGTTATGATGTAATGAGTGACAAAGTGTTTCTGTCATGGTCATTGGAGTCGAGACAGAGAAGACCTAGGAGGTAAACTTGTAATCTTCAGCTCCATTACAAGCAAGTGTAACAAGCCAAACCTGCAAACACTATCTGCACAGTTGAAACAGGCATGGTTCCATAGATGCAGTATGACTCAGTGGCTTTGTGTGTGCTTTGTCACCTCATGAAGCTCTTTGTTGCCTGGAAACAATAATTTGTGCAAACTTGCTTAAGGGCAACATTTTGTACTTAATTTTACTACTTCTTCTCTCTCTATTGGGCGCTTATTCTTCTTAGACTGCAGAGGCCGTCCGTAAACATTTGGGAAGCATACACCATCTCATGAATGCTATAGCAGATACAGTTTAATTAAATCACCTCCAGTTTTTAGGTATGTAATTTGTTGTTGTTAAAGTGAGACAGAGTCCAGATCATTTTGTAATTGTTTGGGACTATGTGGTGTGTCACCATTCTCTTCCAGTCACAGAGAGGTTCACAGCCCATCCCAGCATGGTGTCACCTTTCCCTCCACCTAACTCTCCATTCCTCAGTGTCATAGAGGAATTCTCTTCCTTCCTTCATGGTCAGATTGACCTCTTGGATGCAATGAATGATAGATGACTGGACATGTCTCCAGACATAAGACAAAAGGTGTGATGATGATGAGAGCTTGTGGCGAAGTTGTACAGAAGATAGAGTCATCTATTTCTGATTCATGTCTGGGAAATAATGGAATGTTGCAAAGGATTTTATAGTAGTTATATAAGGAATGAAGTGTTTTGATATCGGAAGACACATGATCTCAGTGTTGTGTTACACGAGTTAACTGTGAGGCATATGAAGTGTTTAGTGCTGAGCTACAGTTTTCCCAAAGGTGAATCCAGGATAAAGAAAAGTGTGTTATCAATCGTACAAATTAAAACAAAAAAATGTAATGTATCATTCTGCAAATAAGGAACCTGTATCATGTCATCTCAGTTCCTGCAATGAGCATGTGTGAAACTTCACATTTCCCTTCAGACTACGCTGGTGTTCCTGCTGAGGGAAGGTGCAGCATATGTGTTTCAAGATTCGAGAAGTGTCTCAAGATGTTTATATTTCTCTTGGTACCTTTAGCTGGGTGGCAGGCTGTAGTTTTTTTGTCAAATCATTTGTGTATGTGTGTGTGTGTGTGTGTGTGCACGCATTTCCAGCTAAGTAATAAAAGGCAGAGAGGCACTATTACAGTCACACACAGAGATGCTTTTTCTGCTCCACTTAACATGCGGATCTTAGGCTGCACAAATTGACAATGGAGGTTACAGCACACACTGCACATCTCCCTTCATGCTCACACACTCAGACACACACACATACACACAGTCGCTCCCCACTCTCTCATTAGTAATCACACTCACTCCCAAACATCCATACACATACCCGTTTGTACTAAAATATACAAAGTACTCACACTCAATATTGCATGCACGCACATGCATAGGCATACAGTACAAACACAAACACACGCTGTGTCGTATGAATTTTGGAATGGAGGCACGGCTGGATGGCAGCCAGCATATCGCTGTGGAAACCCAGCAAGTGATGGCAATGCATTTACATATTTATTATTTCATTTCAGCTTTCAGAATTCCAGCTTACCACAAACCTGCTCACACACACACACACACACACACAGATAGACAGCTTTGAGTTTGAAAAACATGCACATCCAAATCATCAAGTGCAGTCCTAAAGAAAAAAAAAAGACTTGTGTATTTCATTGAGTTTTGGGGACAGGATTTGATGCAAAAGAAAATGCAAATGACAAACAGAAAGTAGGCCAAATATTGGCTCAGTTTGAACCATAGCATAGAGGATTTTGTTGGTGGCCAGATAGGCGTCACAGTTAAAGGCAGCAGTAATGGAGAGTTGGCTTTAGCTGTTGCCTGGGTCACATTCTCAGGAAGATTTAACATCAAAGGCAGCATAATACAAAACTACACATGGTACTTTGCATTGATACCTTTTGATTCGCTTGAAGACAGACTAAAACAATAGTACAAGCAGAAACTGACAAAATCAATTCCGTTGTTATGATGCATTTAAATCTTGAAGATCACATGTTCAAATCTCAAAGCAGCAGGGTGAGCTAACCCCAACCCTGGATAACAAAAGGATGCTTCAAAGTGTAAGGTGCACCTAGTGGAGCTCATAGTAAATGGCTGTGATTCCTGCAGCTGTCATGTCAGCAGAACATCACTGCTGAGAAAGATGTTCTCATTCAACTTGCACCAGGTCACTGGTTCCAGCCTGGGGTCAGGACAGAGGGGTCGCAAGATCTGAATGGGCCCCGGGATGAAGAAGATGTTTGTTAGCTCTAATCTTTCTTTGTTCTATGTGGATTATTGGATAATTATCTCCACAGGCATCTAAAAATGATTCAAGTAAAGCACAAGGTTTAGTTCCTCTTTGGCTGGTTACACTCGTGTGGTTATGTAACCTATGATGATGCTTTGTTTAAAAAAAACAAAAAAGTTTGAAAACTACTGTCTTATTTGCGAAAGAAAAGATGAATTGGTCATTTTTGATTTGTGATTTTTTTTTCTTTTATTCCCTTCATGTGAAATAAGATACCCACACAATGTAATATGTCAGCTTTGGCCAAGCTGTAAGTTTCCTAAAAGTAATGTGATGAATCAACAGTGCAGTGGTCATAGAGCAAAAGTGCAGTGAAAATGCAGCTTCAATTAGGGCTGGAACTATAAACAGTTGTGCATAATCAGGCACTTCCTCTTAAGCTTTTAGCTGATTAGGCTTCATGAAACACTGTGTTTTCAGCTTTTAGAACCGCCCATCTGTTATAATGTTTAACTGACACTCTCTCAGCTTTGACAGAAGATCTATCACAGTTTTCTACCTGGGAAGAGCTGCAGGTGTGGGGACGCGTTTCCCTC
This sequence comes from Centropyge bicolor, assembly GCA_037975185.1. Lineage (NCBI taxonomy): Eukaryota > Metazoa > Chordata > Actinopteri > Pomacanthidae > Centropyge > Centropyge bicolor. Next base: position 514,278 of record JBBMOC010000034.1, on the reverse strand, counting down.
TCTTTCTCCCTATCTCTCCCGCTCCTCTCGCTCTCTCCTGAACTTGGCAGGAGATCGATTTCCTTCCCGAGGCGAAGTGTTCAGATGACTGATGCTAAGAACGGCAGAGAGCACGGAGCTCCCATCAGTTCTAGCACCAAAGCACTGTTGACAGGATCCTAAGAACTGCAGCCTCAGAACTGATGAGGCAGCAGGAAGGAGGACAGGCGTGGAGCGCGGCGTCAGGAGCAGGCAGGTAGAGCAGGAGAGAGAGGGAAACAAAACAGCATGCAATTTAGACAGGGGGTTTATGATACATATTTAAAGTGTGAATGACTACTTATATTGCATATTCGCTCATTTATTAATCTCATTGCAGGTGTATTTTTTGATATTTATTGCTTGAGTGCTGTTTATGTTTTCCTTGTTTTCACATGTGCACATGAATATCAGTAAGGAACTGCACCTTGTGCTTAGTTGATTTGACTGGTGACTCCACCCACACCAGTATGATAGTGCAGTATCTGAGCTACCTGTGTTTAAATGATTGTAAGTAGGAGTAGACAAATTGTTCTCCTTCTGTGGCCAGAAAAAAACATATTTTGTTGCCTAACAAAAAAGAACCTTGTTGGTGTGAGAGGAGTGATTTTAAAAGATTGTTTATAGTATGGTACCATACTTTTTTTTTTTGTTAGAATAGGAAGGAGGATAGTAAGAAAGATGGAACACAAACAGTACATGAGTTGAAGAGAGTTGAAAACAAAGGACAGAACAGGCCGAACAGCTTATCTCCCTCCTTCCTTTATGCCCTCCATTTTTTCTACCTACCTTCAGGCTGTGTCTGAAATCACCCAATATTTACTGTCCACCATTTCATTTGAGTGTCCAAATTCTGAGTAAACTGTATACTCTATATAGTGCCCTGAGTAATTCTAACAATAGAACAGTAGTGCCCGTGGCATGGCACACCACTTCTATCAGCTCCATAATGCATTGTGTTGTATTTCATACATGTCAAACAGAAATGATACGCAGACAAAAATCACATGTTACACCAAGTGTAAACGGGGTCAATATGTTGATATGAGCTACTGCCATTTAATTAAGTATATATATATATATATATATATATATATATATATATATATATATATATGTAATTAATTGGAAATTGCATTGTTCACAGTGAGGAAATTAGCTTCAACTCAACCACTCACATCAGGATGTTGGTGGATGTAACTGCAGACATATTCATCGTTAGCATGGACAAATAAGGAAAGTAATAATTAGAAGTGTTAAGTTATAGTTGTGGCACCAAACACCTATATAATTGTGATTATTGATATATTGGACATTAGTAGGCAACTTGTCGTCAAGCATCTGAATAATAAGCCAATGACAGTCAAGTTCAAAGGTCAAAGGATTTATGTGCACATTGATGAATGGCATTGTGAGGTAAAAAAAAAAAAGGAAAAGAAAAAAAAGTAGAAATTACTAACAAAAGTAGAGAATAAAATCAGAATTAAAAAGATAGTTACAATAACATGAAAGTGTTATATCAAAAAGTGTAAGTGAAAAACATGAATGTTTCAGCGAAGCATAAATTCGGCAGCTGATGCCAACGAGCAAATGCAAATGTTGCTTCAAAATTTTCTGAACTTAGTGTAAATGCTTAAAAAAAACAGATTCAAACCCAAAGCATGTCTCTGAGCCGAGGTCAGGAAGATAAGAATTTCAAGTTTACTCAAGGTCAAAAACAGGCAAGAAGCAAATCCAGGGGAGATGAGGCAAACTTTAGAGGCACAGTGGAATACCTGATGGACATGAATGTGTGTGGGCTGGTATACATGCTACTGCACGCTACTGGGCTGATGGGGAAATGGGAACAGGTGTGCAGACGGGTGAGGGAGGTCAGGTAATGGGGAATGGTACAAACACAGGGGTTACTGCAGGGCAGGTGGAAGTGCAGGGTCTGAAATGACCAGATCGTTAGTACATGACGGGTGGGGGGGTGGGGTGGGGGGCAGAAAAGGAAAATGTGAGACGAGGAATAGGCTGACATTCTGATACTTATGAACCCGGTGATATCAAGAAAATTGCAGACAGACATCAAAAAAGTGGATCATGTGCTCCGTTCTGTTGGAGAAAGAGGCATGAGAACTACACATTCATCCATTTGGCAGAAGTGGCTTTCAAGGCTCAAAACTACCTTTAGCATCTCCGTCAAAGTCATTAGAGATTTGAGGATAATTCCAAGACAATTTTAACCCACTTTTTACAAGATTTTGCTATTATGTGTTGCAGTGGGTTTTAGGTTTGTACCAACTTAGGCAGAAGCAGAAATGGACTGGTGGTTGAAAAGTGTCTTTTAATGAAACTAAGATTGGCAGAAACTCAGGTGGAGGTCACTGGAGGCAGGCTGGCTGGTGGATGGTGGAGATGGTAGACTGGCGATGGCTGCAGCTGGAGCTCAGGAAACTGGAGACTCAGAGGCACTGGAGGAAGGCTGGCAACTAGAAAAATTGAGCAACAAGAAAGCACATGGCACAGGCAAGACATGGCAAGTTTTTCCAAAGAAAAAATCAGAATAACAGGAAAAATACGAGGCGCTAGACTCTACCGTATGAGACGGAATAATCTGGCACAGGGTTAGTGTTGGCCCGCTCCATCTGTCCATTGGTCTGAGGATGATAGCCAGAGGAGAGACTGGCCGAGGCCCCCAGTGCCTGACAGAATGCCCTCCACACCTGGGAGACGAACTGGGGAACATGGTCCGAGACAATGTCCAGAGGAATACTATGCAAAAAATGTGAATGATGAGCAAATTGGCAGTTTCAAGAGCGGAGGGTAACATATGAACTGATTTCGAAAATTCTGTCAACAATGGTTTGGATGGTGGATGTACATTCCAATGGAGGGAGACCGCTGACAAAATGAACATGTGTGACCAGTGGCTATGAGGAATGAATGAAGGCTGGAACTCTCTTGTGTCAGGAGGGCCACCAAAAGCACTGCTGTGAGAGGGACAGGGTCCTGTGGATCCCAGGATGACAGGCGATCTTGAGCATCTCCACTGGAGAACAGAAGATCTTGCTGGAGGAGGAACAAAGAGTCGTTTTCCTGGACAACCCGACAGAGTGGGGTGGTCACGTTGATTTCATGTCTCTAGATCACCTGAGTATCTAGCAGGTGTGGGTATGAAGGGCTCACAAGGTTGCTGAGGTGGAGACGCTGGAAGATCCGCAGGAGGAGCGGGAGGTGGTGGAGCACTGATTGGGGCGGTGAGGGTGGTCAAATGGGTGGATAGGTTGTCCATCCGTCTGCCGATCTATGTCAGCCTGTTTGAAGGTTTCTGTCTCTGCTGGGTCCATGTTGGCCAGATTATTCTGTTGCTGAGGAAACACAAACAACAAAAAACCAAAGACAAAAACCCAGACCATAACAATTAACTAGTGTTATGGTTTTGAATTTTAGTTTAGTTATTTCCTGTTGCAGTTTGTTAGAGTATGTCCTCAGTATGTTTCCTCTTCTCCTTGTGTATTTAGTGTGTGTTCCTTGCACTCTGTGCCAGTTTGTCCTTGTACCCAGTGTCAAGCATTCCAGCACTGCCAAGTGTTTACTTCTCATGTTCACCTTGAATATTCACTATGAATGTTTTTGTCTAGTTTTCCTGGATGCAGCCATTTTTCTTTTTTTGTGCATGCCGGGTTTCTGTTTTGCTTGCCTGTTTGGACTGCCTTATCTGTTTCCTTAAGTTGGGTCCATTTTTGGGTCCAATCCTTTGTGTTCCTTCTACCTTCAACAACTAGCTTCACCTTCGAGCTCTGGCAGACGTGCAGCTTTACAATACGTACACACCTTGCAGGCCGACACATTTAATGCCTTTTTGACCTTTTGTATTATATTAATACTAAGTAAATAGTAAGAATTGCATTCCTTGGCTTCCTCATCCACACTTACTTTAAGTAGAAGTTCACCATCTAAAACCATTTATATTTATGAATATAGTTTCTATTCACGGTCTTTTCACTTGGGTTGAATAATAGAAGATGCTGCAGTATGTACAAAACATGCAAACAAAGAAAACCGTGCGCACGTGAAAAGAAAAGTATGACACAGCATACAATCAAAATACCAACACTTCAGCCCGATTTTCACAAATGCCTATCGTCAGGAAACAGGCGGCGCATTTATCAAGGATGCTGATATAAGTACCACTACAATGGAAACCACAGCCATGCAGGGGCCTGGTGGTACGTTATGGGACGAGCGCTCAAGCCTGCTCCAAAGTAAAATACATGCATAAGCAAAACTCAGCTGACTGTCAGGGAAAAGTCTGAAAACTTCATTACAACTGCTGCTTAAAACACACTATCACGTAATACTGTCAAGTCCAGTAGCAGTTTGGGCGCTGTCAGATGGAAGAAGAAAAGAAAAGCCTTGTCCTGAAATGTGCTAAAATAAAGTGAATAGTCATGGTTGATATTATTAAGTGAGAATATAACTGGCCCTTTTCATTTTTAATAACTTAAAATAGACCTAATCAGCATCACATATATCAGTTCATCACATCCCCTGCTGGTTCATTACACTCAACTAAATCTGAAAAAATCTAATAGTGATCTAAAATCTTATGTAGCGAGGATTCAATGCAGTGTATTTGTGTCGTGGATCTATATTAACAATTGATTTCTGGACTCAGTTGTTGGATATTATGTTAGTCTTTCATGTTTATTGGAGAAGAGCTGTGACTGTGAACTGAAAGGGCATAAAGCTCTACAGCAAAATAAACAATGACATTTTGAGAAGAATCGAACTGGCAAAGTGCCGACGGCCGCGGCTGCTTGAAAATGAATTGAAATAACTTTTGATTCTTCTTTCCGCTGGGCTTTTTCTTTACTGTCAAAACTTGGTTTGTGTGTTCGAAATAGTCAATGTTGCCTCATTATCCAGTATATACATCCTGATAAGCTTTGGGAGAGGCTGGACGAGTTTGTTTCATGGAGCAGGAGATGTAAATTTGTGTCGCTTGTTGTCCTGTGGTACACATAAAGTTGTTTTTCCTTATTTGTGAAGCTATTCAAAACTGCAATAATGAGCATTTGAAAGAATCCTCTGTGCCCTAGAGCAGCGTTGGAAGAGGAGCATGTTTTGGTAATAGTTTCTCCAAATTCATTAGAAGGTGTACTGAGGAAGGGCATCTGTTGAACAAAACTTTAAATGATGATGCTCAACACTTGTAAGTTGACAGCATTCGACAAGAGCACTTGATAAAAAGGCTCCAAGGTTGGTTTGCATTTAGATTTCGGTGCTCTTTTGAATAGAGCATCTTATGAAGGCCTTCTGCTCCTGCCAGCGTCTGTAGTCTTTTTGTCTAAACGAATTCATGAATGAAGTAGTGCAACTGTTTGTACCTGGCCGGAGTCCAAGATGCAGTCCAGCCTCTCTCTTTGCCTCTGCACAATGATTTTTGTCTGGTTTTATTTCAACAACCAAACAGTATTATTTATCCAATTTGAAATACAACTCGCCATGCAGATGACCAATACACAATGACAGGAACCAACGTGTGATTGCAGGATAAATCCAAGCGGAAACAAGATCATTAAAATAAGACAGAGGACAACACACAAAGAGTATGATTTTTTTTTTGTTTTAAAGCATGGCATGGCTTAATGAATGAAAATCTCAGTTTGCCAGTCGGTTGGTCAGTCCACCACTGTGGTCCAGACTGACATATCTCAACAACTCAACAAGGCATTAAAGTGCATTATAACATCAATGACATATCACTCTTTAGTTGAAATGCTTACACCTCATTATCATCTGCAACCAAGTGCAAGCCAAACGAGGCTGAGAACCAGTGCCGTTCATTTCATTTCATATATTGAAATAATCATGATAACAAGATGATGTTTTCTGACAGTATACACATGCAGTGTGTGTTGTGTTGTTTTATAGAGGCAGTGAAAAGTTATAGCTTTGGTCTGAAATAAGCAAAAATATAACCTATTTTCAGGGAAGCATTAAACTTGAAATACAGTTGCTGTGTTTTTAGCAAACATTAGAAACTGCTGACCTAATGGTTTTGCTGTGTTTTTTCTTTGTGGAATTTATCAGCTTATTTCATGTCAGACATCATATTACAGATATCCGTCCGTCCAACATCGTCAGCTTTACCTCCTGTATGCACCATACTGTCCCCGCCCTCCTGTGCTTTCACACTCTGTACTTCCCCTCACTCTGTTTCTCTTCCACCTATACTCCCCAACCCTGTCATCCACCTCTCCCTGTCAGTGATTTCATTGATTGTAGTATTTCTCTGATGCCGTGTTGCTACCAGCAAGAACTCGCCATTTGTGATAGCAGGGAGGTCTCTGTGTGTATATGTTTTTTTTCTGCACACGAATGAGCAAGTGTCTGTGTGTGCGTGCATAGTTTAGTGCGAGTGAGTTTTTGCGAGTAAACAAACGAGAGACTGAGCGAGGGTGAGTTTACGTGTGCGACGTTCATTGCAGTGTGTGGAGGTAGCTGTGGCTGACTGATTAGACCCTTTAGTAAGTGTACCCACCTCTCACCAGCCATCCTTCACACTGACAGCTGGGCTGTGGGAGTGTATGCCTCCCTGCCTCCGAGTGTGTCTGTCTGTTTTATGAGCATTTGTGAGTGTTTTCAGGTGTGTGTGTGTGTTTTTATTGTGCATACATTTTAGGGCCACCTTCAGTTGGTATCGGCTGGTACATGCATTTGGATGAATGTGACCTGGGTAGTGTGTCTATCTGATCTGACTTCCATTTACTGTATCTTCAATGTGGCCACGAGGCCAGTATCTTTATGTCAGGCTAATGACTTCCACCAGACACTGAAACCTGCTTGGTGTGCTGATGGCTCCTTCAGGCTGTAAAACAGCATCAGCCATTCAGAGTCATTCATTCTGTGAGTGAGCATCATTGATTTAGACTTCGGAATAGTTGCTGTAATATGTGATTACTGAATAAGTAACAAGATACTTATTAACTTGATATTAGCAGCATTAGCACAAATTGACAATAAGGACATTAAAAGCCAGAAGTGATAATCTTGCATTGCATTTCTCAAGATAATGGATATGCAATCAAGCTATCTAGCAGATGTATGTTTATAGATGTCAGTTAGTATCAACAATAGTTATTTTTCACATTACCACCTTAGATCTGGGAGTGATTATGGGCTTATCTGCTTGGAATACTATAAAGCTAAAATAGCAGAATGCAATCATTTGCAAACAAAATGTGTGGCTTTACAAAAGGTTCTTGAGCTCAAGTAGTATTGTCCTTTATCCAATCATGTGTTCACAAAGTGTTGAACCTCTCTCCATCCTTGCTTGAGTCTTTCCAGGATGGGCCTTTCATACCCAATCATGATCCCATCACCTGTTACCAATGAACCTGTTTACCTGTGGAATGATCCAATGATGTCCAACATTAAATATATGGACTTTACTGTTTTCAATTGAGTGTATGTCAAACAAGATTATTTAATTCAGCTTTACTGATGATCCCAACTTTTGCACCCCAGGATTTACATTCAAGGCAAACATTAATTGTCTCCAAGGATGTGGACGTTGACTCATGGATGGTTGTGTAGTGCATCTGATTTCAATGTAGGAAACCTACACTCCAATGTAGGAGTGTGCATCATGTTACAGACCAGAAAATCATGTTTGTTTGTTTGTTTGTTTATTTTTTAGACCACAATCTTCATCTATTATTAACTAAGATATAGTTCCTATGTGCAGATAGAAAGAAATAATTTTTTAAAATGTTGCCATAGAATTTGTGGTGTTGTAGAATCATCCATTATGAGCTTTCTTGTCTGGTGGCAGAGTTAGGGCCAATCCACATTTGTTTTTTGTGCATGTTTGTGTCATACTTTAAAAAGCCCCCGGCCGGGCATGAACTAGAGACATTGCAGTTCATGCTCAGCATCCTAACCCTTAGGCCATGAGTGCCCGTTGTGTGATACTAGTATGTAGAAATATACAGTCTTTGCTGTGACAAATGTGTGTTTTACCCCCAAAGCTAAGTGCAGAATAATGAAACAGTACTGACAGCATTTTTTTCATGCTGCAGTGTACCCCACAATATTTAAAATCTCTCAGACTGGCTGACCCAGAGACATGGTTATGTGTATATATTAGCTGTTTGTTACTACTGAAGACGCACATATATGGTACCATCCTATGGTAAACAACAAAGCAACATGTCAAATTCCATCCTGCTACTGTACATACATACCAGCATGCCTCTCCTTGACATGTCCCCTACTTTGGCAAGACAACATGTTTTTGTTACCACAGACCAAATCTGATGTTGTTTTGTCGCTGAGTGTTGTCTGGGCTATAGTCTGAAATAGTTATTATGAAAGACAGACCTGGAATAACCTCACAGATGATACACAATAAGCTGCAACTCTGACCACTTCTTAAGTCAAGGCTAAAAACTTTCCTATTTCACACTGCCTATTAGACCTTATAATGGGTAAAAGCCTACCTATCTTTTCAGCTTTTGAATAGCTTTCATTTTAACTGTGGGAGTATCTGTCTTGTTCTCTCATCTTTCCATTCCACCTGATTTGAAATGCACTAGTTTACTCCTAAGGCTTTAATCTTCTGTATTTTATGTCTATGATTATGAACTTTTTAATTGTCAATCTTTTACTTATCCTATATTTGTATTACAATGAATTGCACCAGTGTATGAAACTTGCTATACAAACGCAACGTGCAACACTGTCTTCAGATATTTCTTTCTCACTTTACTTTATGAAGACAGAAAAAAGATGAACAGACAGACATCATAAAAGTAAGTGAAGAATGTTCAGGAGAACGGTAAAAGTGTTGATGGAAAAGGTTGATAAAGCAGTTCATTGTGTGTCTGTGCACGTGTGTACAGTCTACACAGCAGAAATACTCCCATCGCTCTCCCACTCCTTCTCTATGTGTCGTATCTAAAGCACCTCTCCTTCATAGTTTTGTCAGATGAAACTTTAAACACCATCCTCTTGCTCCTCTCACAGTGCACTTCGTTTCTTCTTCATGAATGCATATCACATCATTATGTATGACTCTCTGACTGGTGGGAGGCACGAGGAACCAAAACAAAACCTACGGCAGCTTCTCATGTCTGTCTCCCCCACAACTGCACCATTTGCCTTTTTAATTAGCTGCTCTACCTTCGTGCCCCATCAGTATTCCAATGTTGCTGGATATTTCATATCCATTGCAGACTGTGCACACAATAACATTTTTCACAAAAAAACTCAGCGTAAAAGACAGAATAGTACAAAATATAAAATCTTATTATTAATATAACATAACATATATATAATATACATCTTAGTACAAAGACTGCACAGCCATAACTTAGAACACTGAACAAAACATTGTATTTAAGTAAATTTTATACTGGGACAAGATTATTTTGAAAGGACAAACATATCTCTGCCTCTCAATGTGTCACTAATGCCCAGACTGGAAATCCAATCTGATGTAATGTCAATCAAAATATCAGCAGCGAATGAGAACTGGCTCTCACATCTCTGTAAACTTTCCTTTCTTTGGATATTGGCAAGCTCCACTTTGGAGAATTTCTGGACTCATCAGGAGTTGTAGATATATTTGATATTATCAGGTTAGTCCCCGAGCCAATCAGAGCGGTTAAGATTAAGCCTGCAAATCCTTCCCACTAAGGTTTGCCAACGATCAAGATTTGGCCTGTCGAGATGGTCAAATCTGATCTTAGCTGGCTAAATAATCTTCTGTTGTGTCTCCAACCTGGAGAATGTCACCTGAAACTAAACTTTTCCGAAACAGAATTTAAAAGCAGATTTGGCTTGTGCAACTGTGGCTCCAAGAAATCAGCTTCATACGCTACGTATTTGTTTTGCCTGTTACTTTTTTGATTGGAAATGTAGCGGCTACCTGGACTAAGGTCACAACATTTTTTCAAGTGCTATCTTTTTGTACCACATACAAGCTGTAGGGAGGTGGTTGGGGCAGATTGCCCCCCTACAGTCGGTTGAATACCACCCACTAGTAAACCATCCTTAGGGTCCATTATATATGCATAGTTGTACAGTTCCCCCAAATCACTACAAAGTCGAGTGGCAAGTGTTGTGGACAAGTGTGCCAGTGCAAGTGGACCAGCGTGCTCACTCGCTCTCGACTGCCTCCCTGGTGATCAGAGTTGGCCGTGGAGTGCAAAATATCCACACTCAAGTATTCTAGAGCGTCTTGTTCCTCCCCGTCTCTCACCTCCGCTGCTACCTCAACAACCTGACTTGCCTAGTAATGACATAAGGAGAGAGGGAGAGATGATTACAAATAATTAGGTGGAGTATTAACATGATTGTAAATTCAGACCCAGAACCGTTGGATTCGCAACAATACACGCAGCTGTTCTTCTCTTATTTCATTGGATATCAACTAATGATTCAGTTCATACCGATTTCAAGTATGCAAATATTGATGATCATCAGTGTTCAGGGAGGATGACCAGACCTGATTGAATCAAGGGTGTGCTTGTTTGTCTGGGAAGCTGAACTACAGTTGACCTCTCTCGCATGCACGCTGCTGTTCACGCGCCTATGAACGAGCATCATTGTCATCATGGCATGACACACACACACACACACACACAACCTCCCTGCGCCCTCCCTCCCTGTTACCCAGCATGCTAACTGCTTACTGCTTCAGCTGTGTCCTCTCCAGCTCCCTCTGTTCCTCATCTTCCCTGAGCTCTGATCAACATCTGTCGCAAGAAACAGAGAGGACAAAGGGGGAGATGTAGGGTCAGTCCAGGAAGAGATGTGATTGGGTCAGCCTTGGTGTGTAGCCAGGGGAGTCAGAGTATGCCAGATTACCAGTTCGATGCTGTTGGGCCAGAGACTGGGGTTCAAGTCTTGCTTGTTGTTAGGTTTAGGCAGCACTTTGCTCAGAAGAAAAAATCCAAATCTTCATTTAAGTTCACTCTGACACGACCAGCTTTGCTTGCAGCCCTGTACAAACAAACCGTACCCTTGGCCAGTGATCTTCTTCCTCTCATTAATTAACTTCTGCTAAACTGAAATTATTTGGAGTTTTCTGCCAAAAAATCAAGGACAAAGTCTTCGGTGATAATCCACATTAAAAAAGAAAACCTTCAAATAAAGTGCTTGAAATACTTCAAATAAAACAGCATTATAATGTGGTATGCATAACTTTGCTTAAAAATATTACTAATCCACCTTAGAAGTGCAATTCCAGCGAAACAAACAATGTCCAGATAATTTAGAGACAAACAACTTTGACATTGGCTGTGATGCAAAAAAACACTGTTTACAGTCCATGGTGCTAAAATGCCAGAATAATGCTGAGGGAAAAAAACATAGCACTTTGATATTGCCAAAATGAAAGAAGCAGAGAATCAGTTTTGTTTGATAAGGCTCTCACCACTTTTTTTTTTTCTTTTGATGTAGAGGATCCATTTAGCAGTGGATGTTCTCTTCTTTTGTCTGCGAAGGCAAACACATTCTGTCACTCCTCATTCTGTCTGTTAATGTCCCTGTGAAGGAGGCTTTGGCACGCTGTCTGGTCATTTTTCTAACGGACAATGAATACGAGCTCAAAATAGCTGTCTGTATGCATGAGCAGGCAGGCTTTTAGAAGTATGGCAGCAAGTTCGCACTTCTTCTTTTTGTCTCTAATTATGTCAATGCTCAACCCTGTCTCCTAAAAATGACTCCCATGTACAACCCTATACGAATACTGGAACTTGATTTTAAAAATATGACCTTTTGCAGCCTGGCTTGTTTTTATCAACATTGTGAGGAATTGTTGAACGAAACATTTGCTATCATTGTATTTAATTTGTTTTCCCTTCAATATCAGCTCCTGTCAAATACAGCATGATGAAAAAACTAAACTCACATGCCAACTCCTGCCTTGTAAATGTCACATAAAAGGCCGTTGGGTCATGCAGCAACATAAACATGTCTGATCTGAAGTGACCTTTTCCATGTAATTGGATTGTAGCAAAGTGGAGGGGGGCGCTAAATTAATGTATGAGATGTGAGTTAACAATCATTAATTGATGCTCCATTAAGCTTTAATGGATGACACAAAGTATTAGTGACTTTCTTAATGGTGAGCAGCAGGAATTTATGATACATCTTGCATAAATGAGAGACATGAGGCATGTATTAGTTATGCATTACTCAAGCATATGTTTTGAAACCTTATTCAATATTGAACCACATCCACGATCTCTCCCTAGCTTTANGGCAACCTCCGCCGCTGAAAAATGAAGCCAATGCGGAAGTGCAAAAAAGCTGCAGTTCCTCAAATAACCGCTAGAGCAGGCTGCAGAAGGGAGTCAATTACATTTGAGCCCCATGTTAAAATGTCCGATTTTACGACAGAAAAAAAAACATATTTACAGCCTGGTTCAAAACATGGCTCTAGTCTCATAAGCTGTTTTTCTACTCCATGACAACTCTGGGGGGAGCGAATTTTTTTATAAGGCGTTCGTTTAAAATATACAGCATACATCATTATGCACAATTCATAGCTGTCAATCTAAGTGGCGCCACTTTGATTGACAACTAGCCACTGACGGTCTAAACGGCGTCACCCCGGCTAATTCTAGTCACTGAGTTTGGGAAAGAGATCGTCGTGGGGTTAGCCGGCTAGCAACGATAATTAGCATTTAACCTAGCTGGTTAGCCGTAGCTAGTGTGATTATTTCGAATAAAGCGGCTTTTTTCAGCGGCTTTTTTCAGCCAATAGCGTTCATTCGACCCGCCTCAGCTCCGCCCTCGCTCCACCTCTTTGTCCATATTTGGAGTAACCGGAGGTAGGCTACCAAGATGGCTACGCACTACGATTTACTTCATTTTTGCTCTTCAGAAACCTATGGGTGACGTCACGGACACTACGTCCATATTTTATACAGTCTATGTTCCAAACACATGACAGCAGCTTTCACTGGACATAATACAACATCAAAGATTGAGATAATCCTCCACAGAAAACTTAAAAAATGCTTCTGTGCAGAATCAAGTAATGTTGGATAATTCAGTGAGTCAGACATTGTCATTGATGTGATGAACTTTATGAAGATGCTGATGATGCTTTCAAATGAACTCATCCAATGCTGCCTACGTGAGAGCTGGTGTGTTTCAGAAAGTCTTGACAGATCAGCTGGTTTGGTAACAACTTTTCTCTTATATAAAAAGACATGTACAGTAACTGAGTCTAACTATGACACTAGGACCTTTAGTCTCCTTTGAAACATGGAGACAGAGGTTTTTTTTCCCCATATTAACCATTTTTAAACATAACCAATCAGATCAGTGTCAGTGTTGAAAAATGTCAAAGGGATACAGTTAAGGCTAATATTGTTCATTTTTGACCATTTTTAAGAAAGAAATTTATATATTTTTAAAAGACATAAATAGGGTACAACAGTTTACTGCTGCAAGAAGACCCTGGTCACCACAGCTTACAGCCAACAAGGTCCTCTTTGTGACTTTGACTCAGCTCAGAAAATGCTTGTTGTGTCAAAAAGTGAAAATGCAAAAAATGCAAATGACCTATTGATTATGCACCCCTGTCATCTATGTAAATGAAACAACTGCGATCAGTAGCTGGAAAAGAGAGTTGTAATAGATTTTTTTCTATTATTGATTTTTTCATCTTATTATCACTTTTTTTTTTTTTTTTTAAATAATTTGACTGAAGACGAACTGAAAATAACAAACACCACACACCATAGTGGAGTGAGAAGCGTCCCATTGAGAACATGCTGCTCTCGCTGGTTAGGACTGTAGCCGTGGCTGCTTGAGCAGTTCTCAGTAGATGTCTCCCACTCAGTTCAAACGAAATTCACGCTCTCGCTGCGTTTGCATGTGTCTTTTCATTCTGTCATTAGAAAGGCTGAGGAGCGTGTATGTGTGTGTTTTGTGACCTGTTTCTTGTGGATGCGTTTTGTGCATGCATGTCATTTTAATGAATTTTCAAGTGTTTGCATGTGTGTGTGTGTGTATAACTCATGTTGTTGGGACATGCATCTGTTTACACTGTCACATTGTAAGGACTTGACTTTCATATGGGAACAAAACACAAGTCCCCATAACATAAATCATTCAATTTTCGGGTGACTTGGGTTAAGGTTGGGCTTATGATTAGAGCTAGTGTGAGTATCCAGGAAATCAGTGCAGTGTCCTCTGAAGTAATGGAAACTCTATGTGTGTGTAGCCTGTCATTCCCTACACTCATATGAACATGTGCCGTCTGGTCACAGGATGGAAGCCGCTCACTTTACGTTCTGGGAGTTCTGTGTGCGCTGCGGTCGCAGACGGAAAGCAGCTCTCTTTTGCATCTGTGTGTGTGTGTGTGAACGCGTCTGTGTGTGGTGTGGTCAAAGACTGAAAAGAGCCTCGGTTCACATGGGAACAAATGACAGGATCTGGTTGAGCGAGCCTATCTGTAAAAAGATGAAAGAAACCAAACTAGTAAAAATTAGAGCTGAGACCTTTTGCCAGACCTCCCACAGAGATTTCACTGCAGAGTCAGACGGTCACTTGATGGTCACCACTTTTTCACTCTGCGTCCCTTCAACACTTATGAGCCACCACAGTAATTTGAATGCCACCACTGCTTCAGAATCCGTGACATAAAGGAACTCATTACAAACCAAATTTGGGACTGGTACCAAACAATACTGGGGAAATGCAGAACAAACAAAAACAACCAAATTGCCCTCATTCACCGCTATTACTGCAGAAATCCTGAAATGACACACACAACAAAACCAAAGAGTAGGTTTGCTGAATAAATATTCCAAGAGATTTCTGTTGTCAAGATAGGGAATTAAATGGAAAAGCAAATATGAAGCTCATCACTTAGTGAGCACAAACAATGCAATATTTATCTCTTTAGCACTTGTCCCCTCTCTTTCTGTCTAATATGCCTACAACAGACCCACCATGTCACCCTGCTTTAATCATATTCAGCATCAGAAAGGAAAATAGGATAAAACACTGCCGATTTAGAATTTACTCTGTCTTTCTCCCAGAAACACACAGAAGAAAAACAGTGTTTTCTCTCCAAAAATCCCATTTGCTCTTTGGCACATATTAACCAATCTGTTACTCAGAGAGGTGAACCCAATGAAAACCACCAATCTCCAAAATGTCAACTTTTCTTGACAGACTTTCAAGGTTTTTTCTTTTCCTTTTTCCTTTTTTTTTTTTTTTTTAGCAGAGAGGTTTTGTGCTTAAAGCCACCATTATGATTTTCATTGCCATTGTCAGACTGATGTAAAATACACAATAATTTGTTGTTTAAATGTACGTGTGCATTTATCATTTGATTCAATCATATATCAAAATCCATTTAAATTGAAAAATGTTGCTTCTTGTTGCAAATATTGTTATACAATTAAAATGCAATTAGTTGATAGTAATTAATTAGAATTATTAAAATTAGATTAATCTTTTTAATCGAGTCCCACCCCTAATATTTTTGTTTTGTTTTTTAGGGGTATTTTGTAGCTTCTTGCTTGATTTCTTTGTGTCTCTTTTAATTGATTTTCCATGAATCTGTTTTACCTTATTTTATTTAACTATTCTTCTTTTTATTACTAACCTATGCTTTTTTGCATTTTCTTTCATTGAATATCATTGTTGTTTATTTATTTATTTATTTATTAGATAGATAGATAGATGGATAGATGGATGAAGAGATGGAGGGAGGGTCTTCCAGCCTTCACAGTTAGATCAGGCAGGCAGGTCCACTCTCTTGCACAGATGGTCCTGGAGCTGCTCTATTGGAGCACTCGGGGGTTAAGTTTGTTGTTAAAGGGCACCTTCACGGTAAGTGCTCGGGGAGGAGAAATCATGAATCCTTTCTTCCTTTGAACAGATTTTTCCCTGTTGGTTTTCAGCTGGTAACCTCATGGTTGAGAGGTCCGCACGTGCCTTAAGGCAGCTGCTTCATTACTTCTGTTCGGCGGTTTCGACCATGTATGATCTCAGTGACACATCACTTCCAAATTAAAGCACTGGGGCAGCAGTGGAACTGAAGGGATTCAGCCCAAAGTCAGCAGTGTCCAAGTTAATCATCGTCACTCACTGAAGATGAACACTGTCCAAGACCGCTGCCTGCTATCTACCATCTAAATGTGAACGCAGCTCTTGTGAAGGGCTTTTACAGTGTTTGACCTTGCAGCTATAGAGAAGAGAGGCTGAGAGAGGAGGGAGAATAATGACAGTTTATTCCACAGCTCTTGAAACAGTAATTGTTCTGACAAGGAGACGTGTGGAAGAGCGATGAGAAAGAAGGGGCTGAAGCAGAGATGACATTAAATATATGAGAGGGAATCAAGGTAAAATATAGAGTCACTCTAAGTCTGATTGGGTGTTTATGTACATGATGGAGAGCAGAAAGAAAACAGAGGGATTTAAAAGTGGAAAGTGTTATCGACTAACAATGTAAACCAATTTAAAAAGCACAAAAGCACGTATCTGTTGAAGTGCAAAGTGTTTCAAGAGCTCCTTGAAAGTTGCCAAGGATGTGGTTATTAGGAAAAGTCACGTGGAACTTGAGGTAAGACTTAGGATCATGTGTGCGATGGATTGAAATATCATGTGGTTAAATGAAAGTTCCACAGGTCAAAGAAACCTTGGTTTTAATTCACATATGGACGGAAGATGTATCTGAGAGAAGCAGGATCAGAAGGTGAAAGGAAGAAAAGCTCAGTAATAGACAGATCAGAGGTGAAACAGGTTATACTATTGTTTTTCACGTTGTCTTTGGAGAAGCAACATGATAACGGAGCCTACAACTAGAGATCAGCTCAGAAAAGAAGGTTGTACTTTCTGTTTCTCTTCACTGTTGTCAGTCGCATACAAGGACTTTCAGGTGGTCCGAATCGATTCAGTGAAATTTTGGATAAATTTGGATGAATGTTGAGTTTAACAGAAAATACCGGCATCTCAACTCAGGGTAGCTTTTGTTAACATCGGCTTCTGAAAGTTTTAGAAAACAGTGTTGTTCATGCTTTTGAAAAGGTGTCTCATCGTATTATGCAAAGATAGATTCATTAATTTACAACTTCTGAATGTCCCAGCGTTAGTTTTGCAAGGTCACCCTCCAACACGGATAGCAAGTTAATTGCAGGGCCACTTTTCCAAGCCTATAGTGAGAAGTGGAAAAAAAAAAAAGCCCAGTCATGTTACGCAGTTAATTTAGGCCACTTGACACATACAGGCTCCTCAGACGATAAGAAAATCATTTCACACCATGAATAATTTAGCCATAATGGACTTAGTGTGATTAATAATTTCTTCATATATCCACAGTCAAAGTCTGTTAGATCATTTTCCAGGCGGTTTACTCACTCCCTGAATCAGCCCTTTGTGCCTGTGTGTGTGTGTGTGAGTGTGAATATGTGCTGTTTCCATCCTCCAAGGTGAGCAGGTTTAAAAGTTTGTTAATGAGATGAAAATGTTCTCACGCTTGTGCAATGATTAAACGAAGATTTTAGTGAGCAGACTAACGGGTTTCTCTCTTTAGCCTGTCTCGCTCTTTCTGTTTCTTCACACCCTGGTGACTCCCTTATCTGTACCATCGCCTCAAGTCCTCCTTCTCCTGACAGTCAAAGTTTGGTGTCTTTAAAGCGTGGCCTTGACTTTTCCTGAGCCTTAACCAGGTTGTCTTAGGTACCTAAACTCAGGTGTGTTTTGATTGTCACTACCTGCCTTTGGGATGTCTGACTGCTTTCACCTGTGATCATCCTGTTTTAGTGTGTTTATGGTTTGTGTTCCCATCTTTCTCTCCCAGTTGGTCCTTGTGCATTGTGTCAAGCGTTTGCAGTCCTACCTGGTGTGTATTCTTTGTGTTGTCCCGCTGCTTTTTGGATTTTGCCTTGTGTTTCCCTGGAAACCCACCTGTTTTTTTGGACTTCAGATTCTTGCATTCTCCCAGTTGTCTGCCTGTTTGGACCACCTTAGCTGTTTTTGATCCTTGCCTGCCTGACCATGCTGTAAGGCTTTTGATATTTGTTGGTGTCTGCGTTTTGGATCCTATTCCCTGTGTTCCTGTTACTGAGCTTGCACATTTTGCAACATTTTATTGTTAACTTCTGAGGCGTTTTCTTAGCTTCTTTTCTGTGGACGTATAAAAGTCCTTTCTCTTTGTGCCAACTCTAATGATCCCACAACTTACCTAAAGTCCTTCTCTCTCTCTTTCCTTTACCCTCTCTTTCCTTGTCTCTCCTACTGCCTGTGCTTTATTAACTTTAATATCAATTACAAACCAACAGACCACTACCAGCTCTATCATTATTTTCTATATTCTGACTGCAGACTGAGACAGGGTGACTGAGAGAAGCCAACAGTTCCCATGACTGTGCATTACACTCCAAATCTGCAAAAAAAAAAAAAAAGTCATCTGAAGCTTAGACCAAGAAATTAATTTGGCACATGGTGGCAGGCTTTTGCACTTTTCTATCACACACTTGGCAGCAGGATGCTAGGTGGCTGACTGACATTATTACGAACATAACAAAGATGTGCATATAGACTTCTATGTCAGATTTTGTATTTAGGACAAGAACATGGAAATATTTTACTACTTCAGTTAGATTACAGTACGGCTAAGCAGCCTCTTTATCAGGTCAATACCTCCATTGATAACAAACATGTTAGTAAATCCCTCAAAGTTACTGGTACAAAGACAGGCAGAGGAGATAAGTGGAAATTTAAGACCATGTTTGTGACAAACAATCTATGAACTACATACAAGTGTGAGTGTCTTCCATAAAGAAATGCAAAGTGTGCGGGGATGCGAGGGATTTTGGTGAGTGACACCCAGAATGTCAGGCATCATAATAAATCCCCGGTTGCCTGGCAGGTTGTGTTTTGGCTCTCCTGAAATGTCTGCATATCAGTCTTTGTGTTTGGAAATACCACATTATCATGAGCAGAATAGCAGCGAAGCAAGAAAAAACAAAATTGCCTTCAAGACACCTTTGCAGCAGCTGAAAGAAAGCGGTGCCGCGTTCAGGTATCGTAGCCACATATATGACTGGTAACCATAACTTGCAATGTATTGTACAATACAAGTATATTGTCTTATTATTTAAATGATATTTCCTTAGGGTTTATCTTATATTTCGTTCACTCCATAGTTGTGATAATTTGCCACATTTTCACATCAGCTTTAATCTCTCGCCCCCCCATCCACCCCCTTTATTTAATTGCTGGAGATAGACATCTTGATAACACACATGCATGCACTTTCAATTAATACAGAGTGAATTTCTGTTGCCTCATTCTTCCAGCAGAAAAGGCTGAAATATGATTAAATTCTATTTAAAGATTGCCAGGTCATTTAACATATCACGACTGGTGTGTAATTTGAACTGATGAATCAGAAAGTCACTGTCTCACTTTCTTTTGTTCCAACACACATATATCTGAAAAACACAGCAGTGGAACCTCCCATTCTAAATACATCTTAATGCCAGAGCCAACCAGTCTTAACTTCTACCATTAATTACCAATAGCTCCACCTGTGCACATATGGCTGTCATATTTACTGATCAGTAGAAAACAAGCAGAATGATTCTTAGTTTAGCACCAAAAGCGGATTTTGGCCAAGGCATTCAATTAATTCATTTATTTGATTATGAAGAATGAAAAATCCCAGGAAGACAAAAGCCATCCCAAGAAGAATGGAAACAGGTGGACCACAACAGGAGACAGTCTTTGGCAGGTGACACATCCCTGGCTGAAGAGATTGTTTGAACTGACCGACCACACACACACACACACACACACACACACACACACACACACACACACACACAGTCCTTACTTATGTCACTTTTGAGGTCTTTACATAGACTTATATTCATTTCCTGGAGACTAACCTGAAGGACTACCTGACCTTAACCTAACCCGAACTTTAACGTAACCCTAACCTAACAATAACCTTAACCATTGACCTAAAAATCCAGTTATCCAAATTGAGGACACCACTTTTGTCCCCAATTGTTCTCAATCAACTGCTCTTGAGTCAGGTGTGTGACCCCAATTTGGACATAAGTCAACCCACACACACACACACATATACACACATAGCTCCTTTCTGATTGGCTGCTTGTATTCAACATGTATTGAAAGGACAGGACAAGGAGTCATATATTAAATGATGGATAATATAAATCTAGAGAGGCAGCTGCATTTTGCTTGTTAAACAGATAAACAAATTTTTTAATCAAGGACAGGTGGTCATGTACTGAGGATGAAAGAAGTAGAGAAGTGTTTGTGTTGTTTATAGATGGCATAAACCTTACTGACATCCAGAGAGGAGAGACTTGGAGTTAAAAGCACAGACAGACAACGTGACAGGGAAGAGGAGTGTTTAGAGGAGGCAAAAGTGTGAATGGATTGATGGAAAAGTGAGACTTGAAGATGCCACAGTTGGGAGAATGCACACTGGGCTGCTGTATTAGTGCCAAGCATACACACGCACGCACACACACACACACACACATGCGTACATATTCACACAAAGATTTCTGTGACACATGTTAAGTCATTCAGCTCCGTGAGTAGGATTACATGCAACAATGTCCTTTTTATTATAAATCTATCCTATTATTTTAAGAGACACACAGTCAGCAATGACAGTAAAGATAAGGAGGACAAAAGACACAGTAAGAATCCTGAATTAAAAGAACAAACAAACATGCATCATCTAATTGTAAGTCCCAGCATTGAAAAGTGATTAGATATTCCTTTGTTCGTCCCACAACAGAATCATCAAAATTCCAAATTCCCATTTTTCCATTCAGTAAACAGCTGCATAGCAAACAGCTGAACTTCAGGGTGAAAAGTGAGTTTTATGAAGCTGGGAGAACATGTGCAGAACGATAACTATTATTTCTAGTGAAAATGCATTTTGATGACCAGCCTCTGAGTGGATATGTCCAGGAAGGCACTTTGAGTCTCATGGTATGTCTTCAGTTATTAGGCGCAGCCCTGATGCCATTCATTCATTTGAGCACTCGCACTTCACAGAGTAACCGCTGAATAAAATCGCCCCTTTTTTTGTCCAACTTGTTGTGCGAGCTGTAAATATTCATGGCTATGTCACAATGGGGATGTTGAATAGCTGTGTGGCTGACTGTGCTGAGATTGTGAATATGGCTGTGCATGTTAAACTGCTTCAACAGACTATAGAGATAACATGTCACCCTCTGGAACTAATGTCACTGGGCTCCTCTGTGGCCGTTCTGCAACTCTCTGAGAAAGCCAGCCTTAAGCAGTTTTGCTTGTAATTATATAACATCGCCCTCAGCAGTTTTCAACACAATGTAGATGTGCTAATTAATTAGACTGTAGAAACATTATTGCGTCGTTAATATCAAAATAACAATGTTAAAGGTCTTGTACTGCACATCAGGTAGTATATCAAAAACACATTTTACAAAAGCCAATGAACAGTAAGTGAAACAGGAAGTGGGCTTTGTGTGACTGACTCAGTTAAAGCTTGACGCTACAGCACATTATGACTTAAAATGTGTAATTTGAAACAAATGTTTTGTGAATTTTCAGGATATAAATGTGCAAGATAGTGTATCTCAGTCATTTATAATCCCATACATGATTATTTGACCACTGTTGAAACAGTTAAGAGATGAACCATTGTTGATGTTTAACACAGACATGGGCACGACGTCTGAATGTCACGTCTACTGTTTAGAACATCATATCATTTGTCATCATTATGTTGTGTTTCTGATGAGCAAATGCATCAGCAGAACATGCAAATTTACCAACTATCAATAACCAATATTACATACCGTAACTTAATCAATCAATCTATCCACCCTGTCTGTATATTTCGTCAGATATGTAATGCATGATGTTTTCTAATAAAATGTTGATGTTTGGTCCAGTGAGATGCAACATGTTTAGCACTTATCTGAAACCATGATCTATTCCAACTTTAACTATTGCTGTCTTAGTCTCAGCCTTATCATAACCATCATACTTGCATGGCTGTACAAAATCAGTACCATCATAAATTCTCTACCAGTTGTTTCCTGTGTTTTACTCTTAGATTGGCTGCTCGTCTTTTGATCAGCTGTAACAGACACCAACATCTACTTTATCCTGCTTATTTTTCAAGCATCTGTGACTGTTTGTTGTCTTCATGGGGTTAAAACGTGGCTCAGTGCTGGGATGACTTTTCTCTCCACATCAGCCTTCAAGTCTCGGCACCAAATCTGACAGTCGATCTCAGCTTTTCAAGAAACTTACTCCACTGACACCTTCTTCACCGCCTTTTATCTTTTTACAGATGGTAATAAAAAAGGAAGCAGAGGTAAAGATTTTTTCCTTATTTTGTAGGTTGTCTTTTTTTTTTTTTTTTTTGTCCTTTGCTTTTGATACAGTCAAAATTCTAAGCTACTGGCTTTCTGTCATCAAGATGGATGAGTTCATATTATAAGTACAGGACACAAGTTATGGGTTTTGTGAGCCTCTGTCTCAGCTAAAGCATCTAAAATATGAGGACCCCGCTGTCGTGAAAGCACTGGGTCACTTCTTTGTCTCTTGGACAGTGCAGTCAGAAATCAGCGGGACAGCAATACATTTATCATTATTTTGCCTTTAGACTCCAGCACACAGGGAAAGACCAAACAGGGACTGACGTTAAAATGCTGACTTTAGCTTTAAGGGTGTTTGAGGGGGTTCATGTCCATATTGAGTGAACAGTGTGGAAAGTAACCATCCCCCTTTTATAGGGTAATGTAACAAGACAATGTTTAAGTCAGTTACCTCAGTCTGACCGATCATGTCTTTCTTGTTTCTCGTGTGACAAAATATTAGAAAGTTAAATAATTCAACAACGCTGAAAGCACCAGAAACCATTGTCACTTTTAAAACCAATACTTGAAACTGGAAATCAGACTTGTGGGGATGATACAAGCCTGATTTCAGGAGACTTTGGACATACAACATAAATAAAACAATGTGATCATTTGCTAATCCTATTTGACATATATTTAATTGAAAACAGTACAAAGACAATATATGTAATGTCTGAAGTCATGAATGTCACTGATTCTTGTAATTACCTGAATTTGATGGCAGCAACATGTTTCTAACAAGTTGGGACAGGAGCAACAAAAGACTGTGAAATTTGTGGAATGATGTAAAAAACCTGTTTGGATCATTCCACAGGTAAACAGATTAGACTACATTAGTCGTTCTTACATTTCAACAGTTTCAAGATTTCATCATGATTTCATGCTGTTGTAGCTTCCCCAAGCTCTTTAAAGCTACACATTTAGGACAACAGTCGGCCATCATATAAATGATAATACAAAACAGCATGCTTTATCATTTTTGGGAACAAATAATCTGATAATGACTCTGGTAGGATTCCCACAGAGACAGTAGGCCTGCTATCAGTGAGTGGATTAGGGGGGATTTCGTCCAGCGTTGCTTATTTTTGGGTTCTTCTGTGAGCAGATGGTTGTATATTTCAGAGCAGAATAACTATACAATCTGTTAGTTTTGGTCATTTTTGGGACCAGATGACCACACAGCCGAATGCATGAGAACTTTTTTTCCCCCTGTGTTTTTCTACCATTTGTCCCCCCAGATATAATAACTACATATGCTTAATTAAGGAGAGACCTTAATTTTAAATTGATATAAATTATCAATTAATTATAATATATATGTAACAGGTATTATTATGTAACCTCTTATTTGTATAATCATGTTGTTCATTCTGTCATAACATATTTCTTTGCCAAACCATGTTACTCCTACAGTCAGTTATCTCATAAGTGTCAGATGTTTTCTGTATGAATAACATGATATTTGTTATGACTCTGGGTGCAGGAGGCACCCAGCCTGTAACATTACAATGATTTGAATTATGGTGCTGCAGACAACCGTCAATTTTGCAACGGATATGACTTTACTCTTTTTATGCAATTAACTGTAAGCTGAAGTAACAGTTTGAAAATGCTGGAGTCGTTTTCCCTATCAGCTTGTTTAAAACTTTAAAAGCCATCAAAGCTTGAAAGAATAAAACTTTTCCAAATGTGCCAACATGGTTACTTTTTGGCTTGTGGCTGTAAAGTCTGTTTAAACTTAAACCTCCGGAGGGTCAACTTTTGCTTATGAGGATGAAATTACAAGTCTTTCCATTTATGACTCACATAAAGGTAAATTTATACAGTACAAAAGTATATGTGCCTTTCACCAGGTAAGGAGAACAAAACTGAAAATTGAAGCTGCAGGCAGACAGTGTGCCTTTGAAATTAGTTGATGAACTTTTCATCAGCAAGCATTACTCAGTGGATTTTTTTAACCCTTGCAAATGGCCTCTATGCCATTAAAAATGACTGACACTACTTTCAAAAAGAGCTTCTCCCTTGGACGACATTGCGAATTCAATGCTTGCCTTGGACAGTATTGTATTACTGTTTATTTTTTTATGCCGAGTGAATTATCGATAACATCCAGTCTGTTGCATTGTTTTTACACCTCTATACCTGTATTGATGCAATTACAGATTTTTCCTGCATCACCACAACTGGCATTTCATGCAGATTGCTAAGAGTTAAGAGTTGAATTTGAACTATTGTTGATTAAGTTGCCCTTTGCAGCTGGTTGATGCAGTCGAAATGACAACCAGCAAATTTGAAGGTCATTCCAAATGCTCTACCTCCTTCTCTCTCATCATATTCAGGTGTTATCATTAAATATGTCTGACGTCAACTTCTCAAAAGCCAGCTTAACTATGATTCCAAACAATTAATAATTGGGTCGGTAACCTTTTCAGTTTACCTCTGTTTGACTTTCTGCTAGAGGACATTTTACTGCTTACTGTCTGGATGTGTATTTGTTCCCAATGGTTACTACAATTTTGAAGACATAAGGCTCTTTAGAAATACATTTCAAGCCCAGGTTACACAGTGCACCCAATGATCATGAAGAAAAATATGTTTTAATAGTTGACCAGGATGGACAAGTGCCAGGTTGAAATTGTTAATTAACAGCCTTTTTTACCATGTACAATTCTTTCCTCCTGAAATATGAATGATTTTTTTTTTTTTTGGCAACCAGCAGCAACAACATCAGCATTTATGGAGAAATAGGACATTCACAGGGTGTCTCTTACATACATGCCCTCAGCAACTTCCAGAGGAAAGTCCTTGAACAGAAAACTGCAGAATAGCATCACAAAAAATATAGAAAATACAAATTATATACACATATTGATCCAACATACTGTATTATTAAGCACTGCCCTTGCATAAGCCCACATTCCTGCACTTATGATCATCTATTGCCTACATACTCTGAGCATCTGAAAATGCATGAGTAAAGTCACTAAATGCTCAACATGATTATGTTAATACACTCATTTTTAAGTTACTTAGCTTCACATTTACAACCAAAAACGTCACAAGATCAGTGAGCAGAGTAGATGTGTACCTTCCAAAATAAAAGTGAAGTTAAAGTCACAGTCCTGCCCTGTCACCTTCCTGCCTGCCACAGTTCTGTCTTAGTTCCAGTCCGTCTCTGTCTGAGTCCAGTTCATGTCTTGTATTCGTCCTGACATGTCTCTGCTGTCATGTCTTAGTTCCATGTCTTAGTTCTGTCTCAGTTTATTCTGTTCTGCCATCTTGTATTGCAGTAGTATAGTCTTGTCGTAGTCCTGTCATGTCAAAGTTTGTCATGTTCACCTGCCATAGATTTACACCTCAGGTCCCAGTACTTTTTCACTCACCCCGCCTCTGCCTCACCTCACCTGCCGGCCACTCCCACCTCATCATCTCACCTGTGCACCCAGCTGTTTCAATCACCAATCAGCACCTTATATAAGCCACTTCACTTCACTCTGACTTTGCCAGATTGTTCTCTTTCTCTGATGCTTGCTTTTGTTTGTGCGATTTTTTTGGATTTACTCTCTGTTTCATCAAGGCATCCGTCTTCTCTTAGTAGTTCATGTTTTTTGGTTTTTGTCTGCCTGTCCCTGTGCCTTTTTGGTAATCCCCGGACTCGACCCTTTCCGTGAGTTTTGTGTTTCCCTAGATTTCTTTGCCTGTAATACAAGACATTCATGACGATCTGTGTCATGTGTTGCATATGAGTCCAACCCTACTTCACGTCACACCTGACAATACATCAGCAACATTTAAAGAAAATGTATTAGCAGGAGTCTACTCTTGATCCCCCATAGGGGAAATTTGGGTCTAATCCACATCCTTTCAAAATAAAAGTGTTTCGATCCTTATAGAATTCTTCCAAGATCTAGTGTATTCATTGAGCTGCTGGGAAATCTCCACATAAATCTGTATTTCTCGTCTATGTTCAAAAGTCACAAACAAACCTAAATGAAAGCTGAGGTTCAAACAGACTCTGATGATATCAACAGTGTCTGACTGGCAAAAGATATGCACATAATTAGAGGCTGAAACGTAACTATTTTTCATAGCAATGGTTAAATTTTTCA
Source organism: Centropyge bicolor (assembly GCA_037975185.1). Classification (NCBI taxonomy): domain Eukaryota; kingdom Metazoa; phylum Chordata; class Actinopteri; family Pomacanthidae; genus Centropyge; species Centropyge bicolor. The sequence continues at coordinate 487,727 of JBBMOC010000034.1, read as the reverse complement.
TATGAGCTGGCACAAAATGAGGTAAATTACATCAGCAAAGACAGCTCATTAGTCTCAGTGAATGATGAGAGCACTGCTTAGGGCTACAGCTTAAAAGACAGGCTCAGCTAAGTGATGTACAATATTGAAACCAAGTAAAAAATAGCCCCTTCCTAAGCCACTTGGTAGATGGTGACATAGCTTAACAACAGGTATTTCACAGTGGTTACATTTCCTTAACAACATCATGCAAAAACATTTTGCAGAACTCATTTATATTTCATTACCAAGTTCACACAAGTTTATCCGCGGCTTTTATTCAGCAGCCCAGAGCTCATATAACTCATATAGCCTCTGTCTAATTTAGCTGTAATTTCTTTGACTTATAGCAAACTGTAGATTTGACATAGCTCAATTAAACCTGGCAAGATATACAGTACAGATGTATAGACTCCATGATGTCTTACTTTGCTTACAGTGAGAAATTCATAGCTACGCCTTTTTATTCTGTCAATCAGTTTTGTCTTAAACATTTTAACATTTTCATTTGCTTTAATAACTTTGAAAACAGAACTCATAGCTGTCAAACATTTTAGCTGTTGCTACTGCTGAAGGTGTGATGTGTTTGTTTTTAAATGGTACTTACTAATAACTAGTTTCTTTGTTGATTTTTTGTTGTTGTTATTTTTCATTTTAATGGGATGGACGGGAGAAAAAGAAAAAGAATGCCGCTGTCAAGAATGAGAAGGGAGCAGATAAAATGTAAAACTAAAGACTGTAATCAACTCAAAGGGCATCAATCAATTAACAAATGAATACAGGTGAATAGGAGCTAAATGTATTCAAATTTATTCACCAGATTTAATTGCATGAACCAGGCAGACAATATTCACACACAAAAGATGCTATAGAACATTAGGTGGTGTCAGTCATTCAGTTTTCTGTGTTTGTGTATTTTGCATATATGTCTTTGTCTTGGTCTCTTTTGTTGGACTCTTTCGTCATTTATCCTTTCCATCTACCTGTGTGATCTCATTTTATGTAAAGAGATGCAAACATTAAGGCATAAAGTGAGCAAAAGATGAAGGGAGGAAGAAGGACAGCGCAATATAAAAAGATAAAAGAGATAGAGCGAGGGAGAGTAAAAGAGAGTGGGAGCAAAAAGTGATTTGAAGGGTCAATATTTATGGAGGTGTAAGCTGTTTAGGAAAAGCAACATCAAGGAAACCCATGAAAAAAAGGACAGGAGGAATGAGGACAGTGTAATTAGGGTGAGGAGGAAGAGGGACAAGGATGGAAGGAGGGATAAAATGAGGGAATGAGATAAGTGAAGGTGATTGAAAGAGGACAGTGAGAATAAAAGAGGAGGAAGGAAAAGGCAAAAGACTAAGAACAAGAGTGTGAGTTAGAAAGTAACAACAACAGAAAAGCCAATGTGTAATATAGCACAGTCTGCTGATGTGTGGCTATATAGCTTTACCCGGTCTGAATCTCGTTAGTGTTAATTGGGGCGAGTCTATCACCTAGACAGAAGGGCTTGGACACAGCCATCGCTTGGACATATGGCCAGCAGCATGATACAGAAAGCTGCCAAAAAGAGGGATTACCTTCACAGCGATATGGGTAATCACAGAGGATTCTCTCAATACTCTCTCAACAGTATGGACATACTGTAGCTATGGAATTACGGCACAGGGAAATGTAGACTGCATGGGCAACAATGTTATGTATACAAACAGTATTGCACTGTGTAATGCACAATAGCTGTATTGTTAAATATAGTTTACAATATTGCACCAGAATGGAGTTTAGTGATATAGAATGTAGAAAAAGCATCACAAATAAGAATTTTATGTTAATAATTGTATTACACAAAAAAACAAAGAGTTGCAGTATTTAATATGGTACCAAGGTTATCAGAGCAAAGTCCAAAATTTCATACAAATAAGAGGAAAAAAAACAGACAGCTGCACCATATAAGCAACTGAGGTTAAAGCAATAGTTTGACATTTTGGTGTCTCCGCTGGTTGCCTGGCACAGAAACAAGACTCCAGGAAGTTTCTGTAACTGGCCAAGAAATAGTCTGGCACACAACCCCCATAAAGACACAACTTGACCGTTTTACTCAAAAGAGACGTAAAAGTGTTAATTGCTGAGCTTCAGTGGTGCTGGTCGGCGGACGGAGCCAGATGAGCTATTTAGCCCATCTCCAGTCATCACTGTGCTGACTTTAACTTCATATTTAATCAACAGATATAAGAGTGGTATCAATCTTCTTGTTTCAGTCTCCTCACAAGAAAGCAAGGAAGTGTTAGCAGGCTTATCTGCAGCATGTACACCTCTATATAATTGGTATCTTTTCTTTGACATATATATAAAACTTATAATATCGGATAAATCAAAGTTTGAATCAAACTAAACAATCAATCATTTGAGATTGTTTGTTGTTGTTGTTTTTACCATTAGTTGGATGGGAAGTCAAAGCTGCATTAGACATGGCACATTTTTTATATTGACCTTGGTCAAAGCAGTTTCCAATATAAAAAGTCTCCTTTTGTCGAACACCAATGCAAGCAAGAAGACATCATCCTCACTTCATGAAGTTGTTTGATCAGGTTAGGGTCACCTTAAGCTCCTTTGTGCAATCATGCTGTGTCAATGTCAACTCCTGCCTTTTCTGGCTGTGGCTCTTCCAAATAATCGCGAGTGTGTGATTTTATCAGGATAAGAAAAATCATTTTTGGAGCTGATGGGATGTGGTTTGGACAAAATGCAAACTTTGGTGATTTGGGAGGCTTTTATACGAGTCAATAATTCTAGTTGTGCCCCACCATGGTGGTTTAATGTGGCTGTTCTGGCTGTCTGTCATTTACTACACCCACACTTTTCTATTTCTGTGCTTTTAATGGTACAGAGAATTTTTAATGTACCACCTGAACAAAAAGTGTTTTTTTCTTTCACTTTTTTTTGGTTTTTTTTTGTTACAAAGCTAAAAGACCAGTACACTTCATAGCTTCAAACTTTCCTCTGACATAACTGGAATTGTTTACATACAGTAGTTTTCCACACAGTTCTGGCCTCAGCGAAAATCAATTTAGCTTTTGCATCTTGTGGAATAACCATGTCCAAAGATTGGATTGCTACAGTTTCTTGATTAGAGAATGAAAATGGCCACTTTCCAATAAGGATCTTTATGTAAGTGAAATGAAAATGTAGTAATTAAATGAAACTTTTTGGTTCCAATTGGAGGCTCTGGCAAAAGAAGGGGAAGGTTTTCATGACTGCTCGTATTTCTCCGCTCAGATTCGGGCTCGTGGAAGAAATATGAAGTGAATATCCTGACACGCACAGTGGGAGAGTTATGGAGAGGAGGTGGCTTATTTACAAACAGATGCCACTCCATATAATGACTGTGGTGGTCCTTGGCGGTCACATGTGTTAGTGTGTGTGTGTGTGTGTGTGTGTCCAGCCTGTGGTTGCCTTACTTTGTAGCCTGCAAGCTGGAGTCGACCGTCGCTGATTGCTGGGTAGCAAACCATGGACCACACAAGATCAGATGGTGTGTGTTTGTGCCACTGTTTCGCTGTGTGCACCGTGCTCACTATCCTTACGCTTACTGTTTATATTACAAGCAAAATGACAACTGCATCAATTCAAAACACTAAACATCCGAATAAAGGCTTCACATCCATTATCTGCACTGACTGCTGCAGACTATTGACGGCATATGAATACTTTAAACTTGGCGAGCTTCTCCCTCTAGAAAACCTTTAAAAGAATCAGCGAAACAGACTGTGTTTCTCCAGCGTTTCAGCAGGTGTCAAGCAGACACTCTGTTATCAGCTCATTATTTCGGCTGAGCTTTGAAGAAGGAGAGAACGAACGAATACGAGAGGAGAGAGCAGGAAAAGAGGCAATTTTGTTTTCGCAAGCTATTTTTCCAGCTAATGAATTCTGACCTTTTGAATGTTTACTTGTCCCTTTTTCTGAGATGAGCTGGGTTTTGAGTTTGAAAAAAAAAACCATATATATAAAAAGAAAGAAAAAGCGGGTTTTGAAACTGAAAGAGTACCTTGTGTAAAGTTTTAAATAAGTTGTGTTTTGGGGTTCTTACTGAAGCCGTATCATTAGTCAGAGGAGTTTTATTCTCTACATGAATGTCTGTCTTCACTCTCCCTCTTTCATCTCCCTCTTCATCTTTTCATTTGCTCCCTGTTTCTCTCAACTTTTTTTTTTACTGTTTTTCTGAGCCTGGCCAGCAGATGGGACAAATTGTGATTTATCTAGCTGGCAATGATTGAAAGAAAAACTCTTGAAGCACACACTGCACATACAGTACACAAAGCAGACTTAACCTTCGTTTAACACTAATTTATCACCTTACCTAAAAAAAAGATAATTTCCTCTTAATGTCCTTGAAGTCCATCAGTAGCACTTTTCCTTAATTTACACTTTTAATTCACACTTAATGTGCATAACTTACCTTGAGGTTAACCTGTAATGATGTGTTTCTCTTTTTGTTTCAGCAATGGAGACATTACATAAGAGCTGCAATTAGCTGTAAACTTCTTTTTTCTTCTTCTTCTTTTTTTCCCAAAAGGCTTTGCTCTATGTTTAGATGCAGGTTCAACCTTTAATGAGAGGAACGCTAACAAGTTACTTTTAGCTCTTTCTAATGATGAGTTCTGCTCCCAGGTGAAAAAAACACAATGCTGCACTAAGAAGACAGCTGATTTACTGTTAAGCTCATTAGCTGGAAGTCTAAATGGAATAGCTTTTTTTTTTGAATACCAGAATATGAGGTGCACACTGTTCCATGCTTGGACCTTTTAGCTGCAACGCTACACACACACTGACAGCCCACGAAGCTTTTAAACTGCCCACACAAGTAAACATGCACAATAAGCGATGCACTGTCTGTGTGCATCTGTCATCATGTATGTGAGTATGGGCAGACTTTCAGTTCAGTTGTATGTGTCTAGCACCAAAGCACAACATAAGTCATCTCAAGACACTGTATATACAGAGCAGGTCTAGACCATACTCTTTATATTACTTACACAAGCCAGGTAAAAAATCAACACATTGAATTGAAAGGCAAATGCAGATTATTCTTCAAATGTCAAACTTCTCAGTGTCTGATGGATTGAATGAAGACTAATTAGGTCAAGTGGTAGGTGAGGGAGTCTGTCTGAACTTCTTCCACACTCTTGCTCATGGACAATTCCTCTATAGAAAAGAGCATTACTTCGGCCCGTGTTATTGTTCAGTGGTTAGTATGACTCTCTGCACAGCATCTGTGTGTGTGTGTGTGTGTGTGTAGATCAAATGTTACACCGGGGGAAGAGCTGAGAGTGAGGAACAGCGTGGCAAATGATCTGCACACATATCTAATTGTGCATGACTGTTTGCATCACTTGTTCCATTCAGAACTTTGACTAGAGTTATTTTTAGGTTGTTATATTATATAAATGTAATTGTATAATGTAATTGTCTGCCTGGGACAACAGATGAAAATTACATGTTAAACATCTCATTTACAGCTATTTATTTTTGCTTGTTCTGTTGATCTATACGTATTTTCCTTGACAAATAATTCATACACAGTTTTTCCTCATTTATGATACATGCTTTCAATATTAAGTTTGTGATTCTGCGTAATCTTCCAATGCTTGTATTACTTTTTTTTGTCATGTGTATTAAAGCTGGCATATGCTTTCCCCACTCCTAGAGAGCTGTCGTGGCCCACAACCAGGCAGAAGAAGCTTCTCTGGCACCCTTGGCTGGCTCGACCCCTTGCAGACATACAGCAGGTGCAGGGGGTTGATGGTACATGTGTCCTGGGGAGATTGTGAAGAGCATCAGAATGAGCTCAGGTCCTCCCTGGAGTGAACTTGAGCTCGCAGGTTATTCAGACTGAGGCATCCCCCTCATCTTTACAGATGGAGGGGCCCGTGTCCTGTGCCAAAGTGCCAGAGCATGTTCAAAGCCCTGTGGTCCATGAGGAGAATGATGTACCAGCAGTAAAGGAAGTAATGCCCTGCAGCCCATGGCCTCGAATTCACAGTAGCAGTGTTAGGTAAGACAATAGGTATTTAAGAGATTACTGAGACAAACAGTAAGCCAGAGTCAGTGAACAGAAATCCATGTCAGTGGAAACTATTCCAGTTTACATAGGGCGACCAGACGCCTCGATCTGTCCCAGTTTCAAGCTGGGTGTCCTGACAAATACCTATAAAACACTAAACAGTTTTCAACATTTACATCCAAATTGTCATAGTTTGTCACTACAATTATAATAATTATAATATCTTACTTGTTTTCAGTGCTTACATAGGCATTTATTGCATTCTATTTATCCCAATATAAAAACATAAAGAATGCACCACATGTCTCAATGCAAGAACTATTTGCCTGTATGTATATCAATCACTGTGTCATTGTTAAGGCTGCTGGTAGCTTATGAGTACTGGCTACGATGCTTGCAGCTCATTGTGACACAGGTGAGAATGCTAAGGAAAAAAGTCATTTCTATAGAGCGAGATGCATACATGTAATGAAAATATAAATTTACCTTAACAGTGCCATATATTTGTTGTTTACTGGCATTGTTCTCCTTTTTTGCTTTTTTTTTCTCCGTGTTTGCTGCTTCTAACTCGAGGTCATGTACGAGAAATGGACCGAAGCACATAATGACTCCATACTCACAGCGTGTGACACACTCACTGAACCGTGAAAATCATCAGACAGCTACTAAGTGAGCACTTGATAGCTAATTAGCACTAGCTCAGACTAGCAGTATCTGACAAAGGGGAGGGCAGTGGGACATGTGGACATCACTCATTAGGCATCACTCAACAGGGAGAATTTCATCCAAATCAAACTGGCAAACATATTCTGCACAAAAGGGCTTGGAAGGCTTTTGTATCAGATCTGATCATGTGCACATGAATCAGTTAATCCACTGAAATGGCACAGAATGTACAGTACCTGAGCTTTGGACATGGTTTGCAAGAGACAGAATAAAATCTTAGTAATGGTGGCAAAATGACAAACACACCTTTAATATATTTCCCCTCCCACTGTAAGCTTTTACATATCAGCATACAGGCACTGAAAAGGACAATCCACAATCATTTCCTGTTCTCGATAAAACTGTATCTGTGAGGATTAAGTGTGAAATTACTAAAGACCAATATTTCCCACAATATTTGCACATGCTGTGCAGCTTCGGTTCACCATAAAATATGGCATGGTGTGAAACTGGCACTAGCAGATCATGCTGAGCACAACTTAGTCTCACTTCGCCAACTCAAAGCCCCACCATCTGCCATGTGCTGTCACATTAATATTAGAGCCCATTAACTTTTGTTCCATTATTCCCATCTTATTCATATGTGTGTGTGGGTTTTATTTGTTGGTTTTCTTTCATCATTTCTCATAAGTCTGTGGTTTATCAACAATACTGTATATAGCCCTGTCAATCATTGCAGCCCACTCTCTTCAATTTGCGACTTTATTGCAGTGCACACGCCAAAGTAAAATTTTGCATGCAGGTGTCAAACCAATCCTTCCCATTAACTTGCGTGGAGAGCAGATGCATCCAAGTACCATGCAAAATGTCAGGTGACCTAGTTTAAAGAGCGAGAAAGTCTGCATAGTGTGGAGGTTGGGGTTGATGGATGGGTCAAACAAACACAGGACTTCATCAAGGAGGCCAGTGTTTGTGTCCGGTGTGAAAGCAAAAGTTAACATTGACTTGTTTTAACTTGGATGGATGTAACATATTTACATCACGTATGCTATATAACGTATTAATTTCAACCCAGACCATGATCTTTTCCATACATATCCAACTATGGATCTGCTCCCTACAGAAGTGGAAGGACTGGCATATGACCTGCATGAAAAATTGGATTTTGGCATTTGCACTGCACCGAATTTGAAAGTGTAATTCTCCTGATTTGTTTGCAGATTGTAGAAACCAGGATTTCAGACCATCTAGTCACCTTTTTATTCCAAATCCACCGCGATCTCAAAGCTCAGTTTGTTGACCAGTGTGACGCCAGGAAAAAGGCCCGCAAGCTGTGTATACCGAGCAGGTGTGTACCAAGTTAAAAAAAAAAAATTAAAAAAAAGGAAACCTTTTTATTTGATGCAAGCTCAAGCGAAAGCCAGTCAGACATTCAGCTTGCCAGGCAGCCATGGGGGTGTCAATGGAAGAAAAACAAAGAGAAAAGGAGCTGCTGTTGCAGCTTTTCCCTAAAAGCTCGTTAATCCCAATTTAGCTGTCACAGGGATGAGGTAGGTGTGAGTTTGTGTGGTTGTGTGTGTAGACATGTGTGTGTGTGTGTGTGTGTGTGTGAGAGAGAGAGAGAGAGAGAGAGAGAGGGGGGATGTGAAGCAGAGAATAAAGTCTTCTTGCAGCCTTACACCGTTGCTTCGTAAGCTGTCACATCAACCAGCCAATTAGCCTGATGGCCAGTGAAAAGTTAATTTCCTCGCTCTACCAGCAGTGCCGTGTGTTTGCTGGGGATGGGCTGAATAAGGCTTTAAGGCACTCTTTAAAAGAGTTCATTTTAATTGTAGGGAACAGTGGTTAGAGATGGGTAATCTTAGAGAGTGTGACTGTTAATGAATGTGAAGGAAAATTTGACCAAGAAGAGAATATAAAATCTGCTCATTGTGTTTAACTATTTAATAATGAGAGGTGTTTATTCATCCAGTCAAATGAAGACCAGCTATGTGGCGGCTATAGCTGAGGAGGTAGAGCGTTTGTCCACCAATCGGAAGGTTGGTGGTTTGATCCCTGGCCCCTGCAGTCTATGTGTCGAAGCTTGAGCAAGATACTGAGCCCCAGTATCTTACTAATTGCCCCTGATGGCTGCTCCATCAACATGTGAATGTATGTCACTTTGGATAAAAGCGTCTGCTAAATGAAACTGTACAATTACAGCTATGACGTAATTCAACCTGAAATTACAAAGTGTCCTTTTAAATGTCTGTTCATGTCGGGGTTAAACAAACACGATACATGTGTAAATTATAAAGCTTTGAAGGTAGACAGATATTTTTGTTTTAACTTCATACCAAGCCATGTAGTTATTGTCTCTTTGTCTTGTCCACCTCTATGCTGAGTCTAGTTTGGAAAAAATGTTCACATTAAAACAGCATTTTTCTTTGACCACTTGTGTGCAGCAGAACAATCTATGAATAGAACATTTACATAGTATCACCTAAACAAGCTCATAATGTTCATGAGCTTGATAGCAAACAGATGCCTTTTTCCATATTCAGCAGACGCAGAGCAAATTAGCATTCATTTGGAGTCATGTTGGTGGCCAAAATACAATCTTGATTTAGCTCTATTTCGGTCTCAGCAATCCTTGAGGAAAAGAAATCTAGCTCTTTAGCTGCACAGTGCTTCACTAGGTAGCCACTAACAGGAAAAATTGGAAGGTGTAAAACCAAAACAATAAGCTGAAAGATGCTGCAGGGGAACTGCAGAGTCGGGTTAAAAAAAATCCTCTATAGGTTTGTTACAACTGATCTCTTTTACATCACTAATTTAATCTATTGTTAATTCACGATTGATTGATGCAACTCTAATATCATGATCATCATCATTAAACAACAGAGATCTGAAAACCATTTCAATGTGAAAAGTCAGCAATAAACCAGGAGTCAGTCAGAAGATATTTGAGCTGCCTGTCAGTTAAAACTTAATGTTCTCACAATACTCAGGCTAAAGTATCTCAGAATGCTTCGACCAATTATCCTCCATCCACCAGACACTGCGACAGTGTGCATATACTGTATAAGAGAGCAAGAAAGAGAGGGAGTAGTCTGACTCTGCTTCCTCCTCTCAGCACTTAATTAGTGCTGAACGTAAAGACACTCAAACACGGTGAAGTATGCACATATGCACACACCTGCAGTGGTTTAATCCTAGAGATCTGCCGGGAAGTCTGCCAGGAACAGGAGAGACGGCCTCTTTTACTCTCATCACCTGTGTCAGACAAGCGCGCACACACACACACACACTCATTCATCCAATCTTTCTCCAGTATTCAAAGACCTATCTCATTGTTTAATTTCTCGAAAGAGAGTGTTATTTAAAAAAGGCTTCTCCTCACTTGCCCAACATCACTTTAAGAGAAATTGGAACAAAAGTTCAACACACGGTTGAGAATTTAAACTGTGCTGACTCAGTATGTAATGGCTGAGGATTACAGGATGTGAGGTGCTGGAGAGGACAGTCTACATAATAAGTCAAAGAACATATAAAATGGAAGGCAGGGATTTCGCTTTTGAAGAAATTTCTTCTCCTACTTGTGCTTCACAATGTTGCTGTTCAGCCCCATCTGCTGTGGAAAACTTCCATATGAAACTATTCTGCATCAGTGATTTACATTCAGTGCCAGTGCAGGAGAGAGTGTGATGTTAAAAAAGAAAGTCTGTCGATGACATTTTATTAATTTTATCTAACAATATTAAAAATGTTTTCTCAGTCTCTCGCCAAGCCTTAATCATTCCTCCTGGCTTTAAGACATGGGTGTTGGACCAGTGATGCAATTAGAGAGAAACTGTTTTTTGGAAATATGTGGAGATATAATTTCTAAAATAAATGAAAATGTTGCATCAAAACTTTGCTAATGGAAACAGCAGTATAGTTGTGCTCATATTCCTGTTAGAGGGGCACAAAGAATAACTCAATAATAATAACAGGTTACTGACATGATGACGTGAGACGATGGCAGAATTGTTGGACTGGAGCGGACTGTCATTGGAATCATCCACTGCAGAGCGCCACCTAATTATTGAAGATTCAAGCGTGGGAAATTTCTCACTTCCGCTGCACCAGCTCCTCGTTTAAATAGAATTTATTGGCACTGTCAACCAGGACAGGTGCGACCTGAGAGGCTAATTAACATTTCCCAGTAGCGCAGTATGGACCGTCTCCAGCCATGGTGAGCATGCCAGCGTTTGTGTTTTACAATATTCCACCATAAAGACAGATGTATCGATGATGTATTGTAACCGGTGCCAGCTTTCACGACAGGTGGAGCATCAGCGAGCCTGTATTGAGATGCATGCACTGTATGTCTATGCACTCCATCATTTGGTTCCTTCAGAGGGCTGAATCTGTTGAACTGCATTTTGCTGTGTCAGCACTTTTACTCTGCAGTGATGAAAAGTTGAATCTATTCTAATTCTAATACAATTTTTTACACCAAAATAGTGCAGGTTTTTTTGATGTAAAAAAAACTGAAAATGATTGACTCCTTTGTCATTGACAGTAGACAAGTTTGCATTTCTGTTTTTTTTTTTTTTTCTGGTGTGTCACACTTTGATGGCACAAACATGGCAGAAAGGCAACAGTAGAATAGCATAGTAGCAGCATGGAGGACAGCAATGGCTACTTTTTAACATCTTTTACTTTGGTTTATCCATTTCATAGTCAACACTGACTGAAAGATGTCACAGTTGCATCCCAGACTGTAAAAAAACAATATGCGTCATGCGTCTTAAAAGAGACAAAAAATTAGCCTGTCCACACGAGTTTTATGTTTCAATCACTGCTGATCAGAGCTGGAGCCAATAAATACCCATGACTGCTGCAGACAAAAGCCAGATGTTAGTGGGCATCACTAAACATAGAGACATATAGATTAAACATGTTTGATTAAATTCTCTGTCTGACTAATATTCACTGTCCCACTGCCTTCTTTTCACAACAGTTACACAAAACACTAATGTGAATACTGTAAAGCTTGATTAAATGTGAGGAGGTCAGTTTTGGGAAAAAAACAAGTTTTGACTCACAACAGAGAAAAGTAGCTATTTTGTGTCTCTTGAGATTTTAGAAACAGCAGAAATCAGTTCAGAAAACAGTAGGGAACTGACTTCCCTTTCAATCAAATGTCTTTTATTTTTCATAATATTAGCATGTGAAATGTACTTCACAATGGGGCTTCTTCAGTCCCACATGTCTCTGCTGGATGCTGTCGTTCTGTTTTATCTTTTTTTATTTTTCATTCTGTTTGTGTGTGTGTTTGTGTGGCTTCACACCTAATGTTTGACTTTCTTTAAATCCTTCTCTCTGCTATCCAAATTCAATTGACTTTTTTTTCCTCTTTGTTACTCCTTCCCACTTAGCCTCGCTCAATTCTGCCTTTCATTACATATGCCTGCTTTATTGCAGTTCGCATTTGGATTCAGTCGGGTCCCAAAAGCTGAATGCTTATAAGTGGTTCAACTAATAATTCCATCAGTCATTAAATATTAACAGAATGAAACAAGTGTCCTGAGCTATAAAAAGTGATAAAAGAGTGGAGAAGAGTAGCTCTAGGGGGGTCTAATGAAAATTTAATATTTCTGTAATAGTGTTTTGAGTGATATTTTCATTATTCCATAATGACACTGGAAAGTCTCAGCGGTTGGTAATTAGCCCCCCACTCATGTAATAATTCTGTCTTTCACTTTTTTTTTTCTGTATCAAATGTCATAATTCAGCACATCATTCTTACTTTGGGAAATTAAAACCCCTTTAAGCAATTCCTTTTCTCCTGTCTGCGATGGCGTTTGTGGTTCTTGGCAAGCTTATCTCCGTGTGCGTTCATGAACAGCCAGCTGCCACTGTTCCCCTGATCTGTCTACCTGGATATAAAGAGTCCCCGGAAAACAGAAAGTACACATTCCTCGAGCAGGTGCTGTCAGAGGTGCGCTGTTCGTCGAGTCATGTCAAGGTGAGCCTGCCAGAAAATGAAAATGTAAACGTGGGGTTTGAGCTAAGCGCTCCCAGCGTTTACCAGATTTGAACTGCAATAGAATATTTCTCTGCTGAGACAGATTCTATGAAACACGTATAATATTTTGCATCATCCTGTAATTTGCAGCCACTACAGTCATATTTTAAAAATTACAGTGTTGTTGTGCAGTAAGTGGAGGGTGCCACCTTGAAATGTAAAAAATATTGTTTGAAGAGGGAAAAGAGAGAAAGCAGGAATCTACATTATATATTTAGATGTATTGTTTTTCTTTCTCGACCTCACTGGGCTGAGCAGGAAGTCTATAGAAGAGCCGGACAAAGGTCGTCAAATAGCACGTCAAATATAAGCTGGACGGAAGCATCAGAACTAAATAGAATCACTTTTTTTAATCTGCTTCAAATACAACTCAACCATCAGTGTAAATGAATTGGCCTTTGTCCACCAGCAATCATAACCACTTAACCTCAAGATCAGGGTCAGACAATCAGGAGAAGCATTTTTTACTGTCTGACCGCAGAGTGGTCAGTAGCGGGTTGCCATGCCTGTTGTGTAAACACAGGGATGTTGTGGGTCACCATGTTTGGTGTAAAACGGTCTAACATGGGTCAGCCTGCAGGATATTTGCCGCCTGCTCAAGGAAATCCCTCCTCACTCAGAGGACCAACTACCAGCTGACCAGACTACATACTGAACAACAACCTGATTGAGCTGCGGCTCTGCGGGCTGTATCCGGTCCTGGCTCGCCCCTCCCTCTCAACCAACCACTTCACACCTCACCTCCCGCCATCTGCCCACCCCCCTGTCCTCCAGATCTGTCGGAGGTGTGCCGGATATTCAGGAGATTTAACTCCAGGAAAGCTCCTGTCCTGGGCTAGGCCTGGTCTCTCCTGCTTCTTTCCAACTCAGTGTGAGTCAGTGCCACTTTAACTGATGTCTTCAGTCAGTATCTTTGCATGTATGCACATAACCAGGGTGGAGTAAAAGATTGCAGACACCAGATTAGCATGGTTAAAAGTTTGTCACAGGTTGTTGCACATTTGCATGACTAAGACTTCAAATAGCGAAAGTATCATTCTGACAGTCTTACATCAGTATAATTATACTGAATATAAGCCAATAGGGTCAGACAGACAGACAGTACTTTATTAATCCCTTTGGGAGGTTCCCTCCGGGAAATTAACATCTCCATCGTTTCTCATATGTTGCACTGTTTAGAATACAAAATATAAAGCAGAATATAAAGTAGTTAATATAAAAGCTAAGAATAGACACAATAAATTAGGCAGTAGAGATAACAGAAATTTGAATGTGGTTAGGGATAGGGAATACATCTGATTGTTGATTTATTGCATGTATATGTCTGTATGTGCATGTATGTTACAGTAATCAGATTACAATGGATATGAACAAGTTTGTTTTCCTGCATAGCCTCATCAAGTCTATGTAATGTTGAATCTAATACTAAACATGTTTACTGTCTCGTCCCTGTCTGCTGTGAATAAGAAAGGATCATAGTGAAACTTAGAGACCTCAGTGACTAAAGCCCTGTCACCATGTCATCTCCAGTCTCTGACAGACTTGCGTTGGTCCGCCTCCAAACAGCCAAAACCCTTCAGCTGGACCCCCTGCAGCTCACCAACCACGCTAACAGTCAGCGGATGATGCAGCCGGCAGAAGAGTGCACATCTACAGCGTGCGGGGGTTTTAGTTTGTGGAAGCTCTAACACTCCACGCTCTCTCAGCTGACAGCGCTATAGCGTTTCTCTCTCTCTCTCTCTCTGCTGGTGGATCTCCGCTTCCTGACAGACAGAAAAACGCCACAAGAGAACTCCTCTGACTCACTGACTCTCGGCGCAGATGTAACGGCGGTTCACCTTAAAATAACTGAAGAGAGTTCAAGTGGAGCTATATGTGTGTGAGTGTACCTGCGCGTGTGTTTGAAAGGCAGAGACAGGGGTGGAGGGTTTAGAGTCGTGGTGCAATGTGTCAGTATTTCCTTCCTGTAAGACTAAAATAGTTCATGTACACTCAGTTGCCACTTTATTAGGTGCACTTGTACAATCTATTGCAATCCAATGCAACAGCTCTGCCATGAAGCCTTTGTAAAGTGTATGTTTTAGGTTATATATTCACCATTGAGGTTGTATGTTGTGCAGGGCTCTGTTGACATAAATCTTATCTTTATCTTTTTTTAAAATTTTGACAAGCAATCAGGCATAATTTATGTAAATTTCAAAGCAAAACAGCGAGAGCACATGCAGCTAAACAGATATAAAGGAGTCGAGCTCCATCTCCAATTCCTGCCTGGAGATGAGATGCTGCTGGCGTAGCTCTGTGTTTGCGAACTGTGATTAAAGACAGATGCTTTTCTAATCACTCAAACACACACTAATGATGCTGATGTTATTTACCGCTTAGCGATCCACCGCTTGTAATTATCAAAACATGACCTCTCCTCGTCCTTCACAGAGAATCGATGAGTACAGTGTGGCATATTGGAAAGGGAGCCGAGGAAGCCGCGGGGTGGTTGGAGAGCAGAAGATGCTGCGGTGCAGGGTCAGTGGCATGGATTGATTAGTGGTTCAGTTTGGAAATATTTATGATGCAATTAACGCATGCGTTCACTCCTTGAGATATAAAATTGAAAGGGTAAGAAGAAGGAGCTCGATGTCAAGGTTGAATTTCCAAAATTTACCCTTTCAGGTCCACAGACTTAAGTTCAATTTAAAATATATGTATTTAGATATTTTAGTTAATTTACTTTAAGTCACAATCACATGCATTTTAATTCATATTGTCTCAAAACAGACAGTGGGATCCATCTTAATTGTTACAATGTCCTTATACATATCATCACTTATATGTGGTCAAATCCAAACTTAACTGTGACACAAACAAAAGGCGTAGATCTTATCCAGAGATTGTCTGTGTTCACTGCTTCAACCTGATGCTTGAATATCCTTGTCTGAAATCTTGCCTCAGTATAGTGAAGCTGTAGCGTAAGTTCAGCCAGGAAGACATCATTGCTTCTCGATCACAAGCTTTTTCTCATTTCTCCTACTGCGCATGCTCACACACATTTCCCACCATCTGTTTTTGGGGCTGTCATTGGTAATCAGCTGTCTCATCAGCTGATCTCTTCCATCCAAGAGCATGGTGTCACATCCTCATCGTTAGCCTATCATCTGTCTCTGCCCTAGCTTTTTCATGTTGGTGATCTGCGCGCCCCTCCATCTCCCCATCTCCACCTCGCCTTTCAGAGTCATCATCCACTTCATCACCCATCATGCTTTGCAGTCTTCAGTCACCACCACCACCACCAGAGTCTCCCCTCAGAGTCCAAAATGCCAAAGACTCTCTGTCAAGTTTCAATATCAATATCATCATCAATGTCACTTGTTGTAGTAAATGATCTTTCTCCACGTACTCATCTCCCCTGGTCGAACTAATAGGCCTACTGCATGGATTAGAATGTATGGATGCTTTTGCTTATATACGTTATACATTGCGTCTTCTCCAACGAGCTGTTATTTGGTGAGCAAAGATATATGGGAGAAAATCCACTTAGAAAATCCAAAATAGAAAATCCCCTCTTTACATAATTTTCCACACACATTAATTCAGGGAGGTTGCCAAACTTAAAATTGCTATTTAAACAGGGAGAGGGAGGGGATGATGAACAATGTTGGCTGACATGGGCATGGGTCAATGAGCAATGAATTATGAAAATGTGCATGTAGCAGATTTTTCTCCCTCTGTAACTCCCTCCCCGTCGCCTCTCTTCCCAGAAGCAGCCATCAAAATTGAGTTTCTTTCTCTTTCTCTAACTATATCCAATATCTGATGCTGCTTTGTTAAACGTGTGTGTAAGCTGCCACGAGCGAAAAGGAACAAAAACACAAAGCAGAAATAAACCAGCCTACATAATTGTCCTAAAAAAGCAATTTAGAAGGAGACACTGGCTTTTGTCACCTAGAATCCTTTGACTGGCCATTACACATTGTCGAGGCTGTGAGGACTGATCACTTCTTGTTCTTTTCATTTAGAGCCAGTGTTAGTGGTGTGTTTCAAACAAGGCAGCAGCTGAGACAAAACAGCTTTCTGTAAACCTTTAATAAAAAAAAGCAATTTAGAAACAGGCCTGCGATTGTTGAAAATAATTGGATGAGCTTACTTGTTGCATGTTAAGAACAGAAAAGATCAAGGTCATTTCAAGCCTAAACCCGGCATCATGGCAGTTTGTGAAATGGCCACAAAATTTGATCTATAGGATTCTAATACATGGGCTCAAACTGACACTGAGCACGACCTTCAAATGGAAAATTCATGTCCATGTAGAAGAATCCTATAGACTAAATCTTTTGAGGATTATACATGAACCAAAAAGTTTTCCTGACCTTAACCAAAGTGTTTTTATTGCCTAAACATAACCACAGTGTGGACTAAAACCCTGGATTCTAGTGTCACAGTCCTGCATATTGAACACCCACCATCCACCCTGACCTCCTTCCCTGTGACTCCAGCATGGTTCAGAAATGTAATGTTTCATTTACTCAAAGAAACATGGTGCAGGCACAAAATATAGTCGTCCTGACTGTCACACAAAACACGCATCCTGTGAAGCTTGGTATGAACTGCACTGATACTATGACGTGAGGTCAGAACTCAGAAGGCTCAGTTGGAGGGTTACTCAAAAAAAAGCATAAAACCTAATATGTGATTTCTGAAATGCTGCAGAAACACATTAAAAACCTGATTTATTGCTATGAAGTTTTAAGGGTGGTGCCACATTCAGCTCAAGTTCGAAGAAATATGATGAAACTGTATGATTTCATCAAGTGAGTTTAGTATTCTGCTCAAGCCTTAATAATCAATCAATATTCTCTATGGGAAAGTAAAACTGCTTCTTTTTTTTGCACAAATTTTTGCAAACAATATGCATCATATTGCTGCTAAAAGTAAAGCTATGACATTCCCCAACAAGATGCAGATGTGACTCACTGAGATTTCATTACGAACAATATAGCAAACATACTGATGCACATACATTACCTGATTAATAAATAGTTTTTAAATTACTTTTTAGATTAATATTCAAAACCAGACTAGAGCAGAGAAACGTTACTATGGACTGTACATTACAGGAATAAGGTTATACAGGCCATTACTGTATGAGCTTTGCTAAAGAATTACTGGCCAGGTGCCACAACAAAGTCTAGACCTTTTTCACTGCACATATTTTAGCGTGTCGCAACAGGCAAGCAGCACAGGTGTAAGTGATAATGTTAAATATTATCATGAGCCTGTTCCAGGTTCCCGGTACTCACGCCGGCTCACTGTCATGGCTTACTGGGAATTTTGGTGGAACTGAGCCATCACTAACAGAATTTATTTCACCACCGCTTCTCCTGCTACGACAAGTCAAAATGTCTGCTGTGGAAAAATGGCTTGTGAGTCCCATCTGTAGATGCTTCCTGAAACTGGCAGTGAAACATAGAGTCTGAAGACAAGAGTTGCTGAAACACAGGGAAGAGCTGATAATTTGAGGAAAGTATCTTATTGAGATTTTCATCCTGACGATTATTGTAGTTCTGATTTAAACTCTCTCCTGTCCTGCAGTGACCTGACCTTTCCTGCCCACTCTCTCACCTGATTCCACTTTCCCTCATCAACCCTGCAGTATTTACATTCCCATACATTCTGAAATGTGTTACCTGCCTGTTCTTGAACCTTACCTGTTGTTGGACTTTAAACTTTCTGTCTGCCCCTTTGGAAATGTTTTCTTGTTTGGACTACCTTCTCAGTTTTGACCTTTGCCTTTTCATGTTTTACCATTTAATCCCTGAACTGTTCATGTCCACTCAGTTGTCTGCATTTAGGCCCTATCCCTGGTGCCCCATTCACACCCGCCACGAAAAAGGTGATACGTTTCAAACAATGATATGATTTACTAAAAAATGTAAATTCTGACTGTTGCTGCTTCTGGTCGTTTACACTCGTCAACTAATGAGCTAGCTGCTTGGTACCTTTCTGGTAGTGGCAGGATGGGATCAGCAAGTTGTTTTCTCTAGAGAAAGACTCACAGCCTATTGTCTATATTTTACTTCTTTATTTCATTGAAGTCTCAGCATTTCAATGTCTACAATGATGGCCATACTTGTAATTGCTGTGCATCTGGCATACAGACCTTTGGTCAACTTACATAATATTAATTAGAAAACTGCCAGGTTGTGGGAGCTGTAGCTATGGGATAGTTAAAAAAATAGCAGGCAAAAACTCTCTCCCACTACAGCTTGTTAAAACACTGTTATAATAAAAATGGTGTTTTCATGCGATTTGAAAATTGCACTCTCTCAACTTGTGATTTCATTATAAAAACAATGTATTTCAGCCTTACACAGTGAGCATTTTGTACTGAGAATCTAATTATTCACTACCTACCTTGTGGTCTATTCTACCAGCGTGAGCACTCACTTGACCTTTGAATGCATGAAACCAAACAGCGATAATGAGAAAATGATCTGTATTTTAACGATCAGTATCAATATTTCAATATTTATCCAAATGTGAGCACTAACTCAACGAATTTAATCAGCATGTTGTCATTGTGATTATGTTCCTATAACTATTCATCTGTGATTATACCTGATGGCTACAGTTATGTAGCGACAGGGTTGTGAGAGAGCTCATGCTACAGTGATAGGTGTCGTCCACTCACAGTAAATGGAAATGTGTCCCACAGCCAAAATAATGATGTGAGTGTGGGTGTGCGTGTCTGCGCTAAATGTCTGCATGTGTCAGCAGTTTGACCCTCAATACGTTAATGACACCAATTAAACCGCTTTAATTACCGCTGCCTCAATTATGCCTGCCTCTGCAGCCCTGCCTCCTTTACAACACACACACACACACACACATGCAGGGAAAAAACTGTCCACACATAGACTTACACCAACGAGGCAAAGACACACACATTAATGCACACACCATTCACAAATAGTGTTGTATACCTTGACACACACACACATGTAAATGCTGGTCTCCTGTGAGCCTAATGAGCCTTTCAAAGCCCCATAAGGTCTGATGATGGTAATAACACAGGTAGGTTATGTGTGTGTTTTGTGGTTTATCATGACATACAAAGCTGAGCTGTGTGTGTGTGTGTGTGTGTGTGTGTGTGTGTGTGTGTGTGTGTGTNTGTGTGTGTGTGTGTGTGTGTGTGTGTGTGTGTGTGTGTGTGTGTGTGTGTGTGTGTTGATATTCCAGTCACATTAAATCTGAAAGCCTGTATTGTCAGTCACTTCCTTCTACTTACTGCTCTTGACATCAGCTGTACATATACTCAACCTCACACTGGTTCATTACTGTGGAAATTACTGTGAAAGCCTCTTCTCTGCTTTTAAAGCGAAGTGTCTCTGTTTGCATATTGAATGCTCTCGTGTTTGTCCAATATGTGAAAGTCACATATGATTTTGTTCCCTCGTACATCAACATGGGAAAGACGGCGTTGTTACAGCCTTCTCCTCACTGAGGCCTGCGTCATACCACTGAGGTGGGCAAAAAAAGAAAACTGCCTTATCCTGAATCTCTCATCCGACTGTAATCTTCTTTGTCTTCTGACAGGCTTTGGAACAAAAGAAATGTCATCACATCAAAAATTTTTGCTTTTAATCTTGACAAGGCAACAACGTGAAGGCATAATGTCCTTCTTCCCAAATGTGTGAGCAGTGTGGGGAAGTTTCTGTTTTCTGTGGATTCAGCCCTAAATCTGTGCTGGGTATCTGCTTGTAAGTTGATACCATTCAACGTCAGTTCCCACGAGACTTTGATGTGTGTATTTAATGCAATTGTCACATTGCATGAATATTAATATGTACGATTAAGTAACCAATTATGGCCACATGTATCTAAATATACACACACCACATGGCTGTTTAGTCACATTTAAACAATAGTGTAGATGCATAAGAAGGGAGATTACATCATAGTAAACTTCACATATTAATCAAGCTACTACTTATCTTTTCATCTCTTCCTTCTAACCACAGTGAATTCTCAGTATTTTCACTCCTCACCCCCTGCATCTCTTACTTTTCCTCACCGCCTCTGCAGTAAATAAGCCTTGTTCTAAGTATCATAGTTAAGTACCGACCTACAACAAGGTCAGAGCATTTCATTTCTGCTCGGTGTGTGTGTGTGTGTGTGTGTGCCAGCGCGCCACATTATGTACAGCAGTGCCATAGTTTGTGAGCTTTCACCTTGCAATCAAGCTTTTACACTGTTTTCTAATTGAATTATTTCTTCTCTCTCCTTCAAATCCTCAAGGATTTCCCATCACCCTCTTCACTCCTGCTGCCATTATTGTCATTTCTTTACTCTCGTATGTCTGTTCAGGATCTGCACTAGATGTCGGCAGCTTTGCTTATGTTTAGTTGTAACATCAGGTCTATCTTCTGCACTCAATGCTCCAATATAATACTGCAATACTTTGATAGATGACAGAGGCCCGCCTGTCGGATTAAAGAGGGACTGCACACTTAAATGTGTGAGCTGTAAACTAACTTATGACTGCAATGAAGCACATTAATCCATGTGTTAATATTGTTCTTATCAAATTTAGAAAATCAGAAGTTCATAGGTTGAAAATATCTCAACTTGCCAACTATTTTAAGTCATCTTGACCTTTTCAAGACCAGTGCTGACACTGAGTCAACCATTCTCATTTTCAAATATATTCTGTTTGAAACTTCAACTTTTTTTTCCCCTCTAACCCTCAACTTCGCCCTCAGTATTTATTCAGTTTTGGTGCAATGGTTCAGGCTGTAGAAGCACCACCGGACTGCATTCTTTCCCCTGATGATGATCCCATGATAAACAGCCGGCCTCATACTGACCTTCCCCCACAGACACACTGAAACACTCAACTCCTGGGCAGCTGTACTGAGACCGTGATCAGACTCAGCTGATGCAGTCATTTTTTTATTTTTTTTTTTTACAGTAAAGACATGATATGTGACACACTTTCATCAGCCATAATGACACAAAAGACTGCAGAAGAAGTTGGAAGAGACAGCTTTGTTTCTGTGTGAGGACGTACTTGACCATTATAAATCAGCGCTTTTGAATAACTCTTTTTATTTGCTGCTTTCACACATACAAGCAGGGACGAATTCTATCCACTTAAAAATACTTCTATTTTCAATTACTTCTACTCCCTTGCAAGATACTTTAATACTTTCTCTCCCTATCTCTTCTCTCTCTGCATCCCTCACTCTAATCCTCATCCTTTTTCGCCACCATCCCTACAGCACCCTCCAACTCTGCGAGCGACTCCTGAGTTGCTCGCAGAGTTGTTCTCCCCTGTTTTGGAAAGGCGCCATATTCTCTCCCTGGCCCAAACCCACAGCCATTAATTCTGCTAATGACAGATAAATGAAGCATGGAGATGAGGAGGCCAGTGCACAGCTGTACACACACTGACACACACACAAGAATGCGTAGCAAGCACAGGCATGCACATCCAGATATATACATGCGAGTACAATGTTACGACTGCGGTCGTATGTTTTATCTGTCACTGTCATATTTTGCACTGTTTTTATACAGCAGGCATGCCTACGGTGACTGATCAGTGATGCGCCATCCCGCGCCCAGGATTGGCTGCTGCAGTAGCGGATCAACGACCGATTGGCTACCGGCTAGCCAATCGAGTTGAAAAGGAGGAAGAAGGACGCCGCCCGGGGGCGCATCCGGAGAGGCAGTGGGCGGTCCGTTCGTTCCTCGAGTCCAACCGGCATTTGTGTAGAGCAAGCTAATGCTATTTGTTTCGTTTGTAAGTAGGAGTGAGCTGCCATTTATTTTACACCGTTTTCTCATGTTTAAGTTAGTTAGGGAGGTTTAGACCCTGTCTTTGTTTTGTCACATTTGTTTTGTGTTAAGGAAGAATTTTTACCGCTAGGATAGCTGGGTTTTTGTTTGTTATTTTGGCCTGGGCTCACTCCGATGTTGAATGCACCACTGAGCTGTGCTCAGTCGCTTTTTGTTTACACATTTGTCTTATAGTGAATAAATTAATCATTTTCTGTTTGCTAAATCTGGTTTGTGGTCTCTTGGACTCCGCGGTGAACGGCGGTCATTCATGTTACGGTCCGGTTCCCCTAGGCTGGCCGTAACATGAATTGGGGGCTCGTCCTTTGTTTTCTCGCTTCGTTTTGTGGTTAGAGTATTTTTCCTGGTTGGCACGTTTTCTCTTGAGTGTGGGGGAGGAGTAAAAATGGCGGATTTTTCTATTGATGACTTTGTTGATGATCCTTCTTGGGAAACCTTTGACAGCTGTAGAAAGGCAGATTTGCTTATTATGGCTTCTCATTATAATGTCAATGTCTCTTATGCTGCCCGGAAAGCAGAATTGCAGAGTGCTGTGGCTAAACAGCTGGTGGACAATGGTGTGCTTCCTGTTAGGGCTGGTGTGAACGTGTCGGTGGACGCCGCGCCGCAGGTGGATGCGGAGGGTGCTGAGGTTCCCCCCAGTGTCCCTGCTGGTGCTGAGCAAAAGCCGGCCGCTGAGGCTCTGGGAGGCTTGGCGGCGGAGGAACTCCGCCTGACCCTGGCAATTAAGGAGGCTGAAGTGAAGAACAGACAGCTGGAAGTGCAGGCGATGCATCTCCGCATCAGAGCCCTGGAGCTTGAGCGAGGGTCGCCTGTCTCAAGCCACCAAAGCACTGCATCCGCTTCCTCAGGCGGGTTTGACATGAGTAAGCACATTGCATTAGTTCCTGCATTTCGTGAATCTGAAGTAGATTCATACTTCAGCGCTTTCGAGCGCATAGCTGCTGCCTTAAACTGGCCAAAAGAGTTTTGGTCCCTGCTGTTACAATGTAAGCTTGTAGGTAAAGCGCAGGAGGTCTGTGCCAGTCTATCTATCGAAGAGAGTTTAGACTATCACACGTTAAAGAAAGCTGTGCTGCAGGCATATGAACTTGTTCCTGAGGCTTACCGACAAAAGTTTAGGAATCGTGAGAAAAATGCCAACCAGACCTATGTGGAATTTGTGCGCGAGAAAAGCGTTTTGTTTGACAAGTGGTGCCAATCCTGTAATGTTAAAACTCTGGAAGGAATGAGAGAGTTAATTTTGCTTGAGGAATTTAAAAAATGTTTGCCGGAGCGCATCGTTGTGTATTTAAATGAGCAAAAAGTTGCCTCTGTTACCAAAGCAGCCGTCCTTGCCGATGAGTTTATTTTAACTCATAAGAGTGTGTTTTCTTCGCAGGCACCGCGGAGCTCAAATTTTGTGCCTGAACGAAAGAACCGGTCGCCGAAGCTTGCGCGGAAAAACGCCGGTGAAAGCCGCGAGTGTTTTTACTGTCATGAGCCAGGTCATCTGATTGCGGTCTGTCCGGCTCTGAGGAAAAAAGAGCAGTCTAAGCAAAATAAGCCGCCTGCCGGCGTGTGTTTGATTAAAACTGTGACTAAAGAGTCTGAAGTTGCAGAAGTTGATGCTCGTTTCAAACCATTCGTTACTGAAGGCTTTGTTTCTGTGACCGGGGAGGAAAAAGATAAGGTGCCGATTAAAATCCTCCGTGATACAGCTGCTTATCAGTCTGTGATTTTGAGTGATGTCCTGCCTCTGCCAAATGAGTCTTCCTGTGAATCTGATGTGTTAGTGTGGGGCATTGGGATGACTGTGCTGAGAGCCCCGTTACACAAAGTGTATTTGCAATCGCCGCTGGTAACAGGGCAGGTGGAAGTAGCCGTATGTTCACGGTTGCCAATTAGTGGAGTTTCCTTTATTTTAGGTAACGACTTAGCCGGAGGAAAAGTCTTTCCTTCCCCAGTGGTCGCCGACGTTCCGATCCCCGCCGCGTCCGCGTCCGCGTCCGAGCCCACTGCTCTCTCTGCGTCCCAGCTGTTCCCTGTGTGCGCTGTTACGCGCGCACAAGCTCGTAAACTTGGTGAAGTTGTGGATTTGTCTGAATCTTTTTTGAACTCCTTAGAGGAGAATGAAGTGTCATGTTCTGCTGAAGATGTTGTAAAAACTGAAAATAAGGAGAAATGTAAAACTGAACCTGATCTCTTTTCAGATGACGCAGAGTTAAGCCTAAATGTGAATCGTGACATGTTGATCAATGCTCAGAAAAATGATCCGACTTTAACTCTGTGTTTGACTTCCGCAGGGGCTGCTGACAGTACCTCACCAGTTTTCTTTTTAGATAACGGGGTGCTGATGAGGAAATGGAGCCCTGACTCTAGTGAACTACTCGCTGTAAATCAGGTAGTAGTGCCAAAAGAGTACAGACCCCATGTTCTCAGTCTTGCGCATGATTCCTGTTTAGCAGGCCATCTTGGTGTTAGAAAAAACCTACCACCGTGTGTTGCGCAATTTCTTTTGGCCCGGTTTGAAGACCGACGTGACGAAGTACTGTCGTTCTTGTCATACATGTCAGCTAGCGGGAAAGCCTAATCAGCCTGTTCCGCCGGCACCCTTGCATCCAATTCCGGTGCTTGGGGAGCCATTTGAGAGGATACTGTTAGACTGTGTGGGCCCTTTGCCAAAAACCAAGTCTGGAAATCAGTACATTTTAACGGTCATGTGTGCCACCACTCGGTACCCAGAGGCAATTCCTCTGCGCACGCTCAAAGCTAAACCTGTCATAAAAGCACTTCTCAAGTTCTTTTCAACATTTGGTCTACCAAAAGAGATCCAAACAGACCAAGGCACAAACTTCATGTCTCGACTGTTTGCTCAGGTTGTAAAAGAGCTCAACATTAAACATCAAAAGTCAAGTCCCTACCATCCCGAGTCTCAAGGTGCTTTAGAAAGGTTTCATCAAACGCTTAAGTCCATGCTGCGAAAATTCTGCTTTGAGTCCAAGCGGGAGTGGGATGAGGGTTTGCCTTTGCTCCTGTTTGCTGTACGTGAAACCCCCCAGGAGTCCTTAGGTTTCAGTCCCTGTGACCTTGTGTTCGGACACACTGTCCGTGGTCCATTGCATCTCCTCAAAGACAAATGGCTGTCAGAGTCCCCTCAGGTTGAGCATAATGTGTTGGACTATGTCCGCTCCTTCCGTGAGCGTCTTCATCATGTTTGTCGGCTGGCTCAGGAAAACCTGGCGCAGGCCCAAGTCAAAATGAAACGGCGCTTTGACAAAAAGTCTGTACTGAGGGTTTTCCATCCAGGTGATCAAGTTTTGGTGCTGTTGCCGCTGCCTGGCTCCAGTTTGCAGTGTAGATTCACTGGACCGTATGTAGTGGAGCGAAAAATCAGCGACACAGATTATGTAATTAAAACTCCTGATCGCAAAAGAAAAACCCGTGTATGTCATGTGAATATGTTAAAGCGGTATCTCTCGCGAGATAACCCCTCTGTGCCATCCTCTGCTGCGCCTGTGTTGGTCCTGTGTGAAGCGTCTCCGCAGTATAATCCCTCTGATGATGGTTTGGAAGAAAAAAGTGGTTTACTTCCAGTTGCTCGTCTGCGAAACTCAGAGATGCTGAATGATCTGGAATCGTTTTTGTCTTATCTGTCTGAGTCTGCCAGAGCTGATATCATTCAGCTGATTGAGGATAACTTGCTGCTTTTCTCTGATTATCCTCGCCAAACTTCTGTTCTGTATCATGACATTGATGTGCAGGGTCATCCCCCAATCAAACAACATCCCTACAGGGTTAATCCGACAAAAAGGGCTCTAATGAAACAAGAGGTGAGCTATCTCCTTGAGCATGGGTTAGCGGTCCCAAGCATCAGTGCCTGGAGCTCCCCTTGTGTGTTAGTCCCAAAACCTGACACTACTTCCCGTTTCTGTAATGATTACCGCAAGGTTAATGCCGTCACAAAACCTGATTCATATCCATTACCAAGAATGGAGGATTGCGTCGATCGGGTGGGTTCTGCCAGTTACGTCACAAAGCTGGACCTGTTAAAAGGCTACTGGCAGGTTCCTTTAACTCCCCGAGCTTCAGAAATCTCCGCTTTTGTCACACCTGACGCTTTCCTCCAGTACACTGTGATGCCGTTCGGGTTGCGAAATGCGCCCGCCACTTTCCAGCGCCTGATGAATAAAGTCCTGGCTGGAGTGGAAAATTGTGAGGCTTATCTAGATGATGTGGTCGCCTACTCATCTTCCTGGTCAGATCATATAAAAACATTGTCTAAGATCTTCAGTCGTTTACGCGAGGCATCTCTCACGCTCAACCTCGCTAAGTGTGAATTTGGAAAAGGGACGGTGACTTATCTGGGTAAACAGGTGGGTCAGGGACAAGTCCGCCCCGTAGCAGCTAAGGTGCAAGCTGTGGTTGACTTCCCCGTCCCCGAGTCGAAACGGGCGTTGCGCCGTTTCCTGGGTATGTGTGGCTACTACAGAGGCTTCTGTAGAAATTTTTCTGAGGTTGTCGCTCCTCTTACTGCTCTGGTTAGTCCGCTTAAGTGTTTTGTGTGGACCCCTGCTTGTCAGGCTGCTTTTGAATCAGCCAAAGCTCTGCTGTGCAGCTCGCCTGTTCTTGCTGCGCCCAACATTACTCGTCCTTTTAAACTGGAGGTGGACGCTAGTGTCTGGGGTGCAGGTGCCGTTCTTCTGCAGGAGGACGAGCAGGCGATAGATCATCCTGTCTGCTACTTTTCTAAAAAGTTCAATAAACATCAGGTGAACTATAGCACCATAGAAAAGGAAGCGCTGGCCCTGCTGCTCGCCCTGCAAAACTTCGAGGTTTATTTAGGTTCCAGTGTACAGCCTGTACAAGTTTTCACCGACCACAATCCCTTGGTGTTTCTCTCCCAAATGAGAAACTCCAATCAGAGACTTATGCGTTGGTCCCTTCTGCTGCAAGATTTTAATTTACAGATTCGCCACAAAAAGGGTTCCGAAAATGTGTTGGCTGATGCTTTGTCTCGGTCCTCTTTGAATTAAACACTGTAGGGGAGTGTTTAATTCTTGGGGGTGAGGGTGTTACGACTGCGGTCGTATGTTTTATCTGTCACTGTCATATTTTGCACTGTTTTTATAC
>JBBMOC010000034.1:308622-456667 GCA_037975185.1 Centropyge bicolor | reverse complement strand
CAGTGTTTTGCATATGATGTGGATTTCATTGTCTGCATGTTCTTAATTGGGCTAATGACTGTTTCACTAAAGCAGATTGAATAGGTCAACACTCCGGTTTGACTTTAAAACTCTGCACAGCAATTTCAAACAGCCGCCTAGCTAACTGTGAAATATATTCAGCCTGTAGATTATCATTTTAATTAATCTTGCTTACTTGGTCGTGTAATTTAAACATTTGCTGGGTTTGTGGGATGGAGAGAGGAGGGGGTGGGGGGGTAGAGGGTGGTGGGATGTGGGGTGTGACAGGGAGAAAAAGGAGGGAAGCTGTGTGTCTGTGAGCCTGTGTGTGCATATGCAGGTGTGCAACTATGTATGCAAATTAGTATCAACCTTCACAGAAATAATGCTATTCTCTGCCTTATTAAACCTGAAAACGCCAAAGAATTTCAACTCCAGCTTTGAGGAGTAAATGAGTGAAGTGGGGATGAAACAGGATAACAGTTCCCAGTTGCTGCACAGACCTGCTGTCGCTCCCCCTACCATTAAAAATACCCAAACCTATTGCATAATTTTATCAAGCCCGATGACAACATCTTTTTTTTTTTTTTTTATTCTTGCGTTCAATATCTGGATACAGCATCTACAGTATGGTCCACATTACAGAGAAAGACTGTGTTTAAAGCATGGGCAAGGTTAGATATTCATCACTTTGTTAAGGTTAGGGAAGAAACAAGGTTATAGTTAACAAAAAAAAGTTGTATTTGGCAAGTGTGTGACAGGATGCAAAAACCAGTGTCCTATGTGAAAGTCAGATAGGTTACACACCCAAGTGTGAGGTGCAGAATTGTCCAATATTGGCATAATATGTATGTACACAGGGCTGAAATATAATTTGTTTTATGGCCTATTTTACACACACAATTGGAACTTTTCTTGGAACCCAGGAACTTTTTAGGAGCTGAGGTTCTTATAAACACAGTTATTGGGAGCGTATACTACAGCTGATTGTCAACAAGAGCAAGTTGTTGCTAGTACCAATATTAGGATGGAAATTTCTTGTAATACTGATCATGGGGGAAAAGGTTTTTTGGGTTTTCTTTTATGCAAGTTTACACTTGACAATTGAGAGAAATATATGTTTAACTTCACTACATTTATTAGGCAACAATCTATATCTACTAAGATTTGACATACAGCATGTAAGAGCTTATGACATATGATGTACTGTTGTAGGTTGAACTACCCAACACTGGTTAGGTTGAGGGTATCTATTTATATCATTTATGATAGTATACACTTAAAATGGGCCATTCAAATTACATTTTCAATCTAGAACTCATATTAAAGTACTTCTATCTTGTAGTATTGCTACTTTCACTTAAGTAAAGGACCTAATGACTTAATCCACCATTGCACATCTTTCAGACAGCCATTGAATATTTCAGTCTATATTAGTCTCCTTCTTTATGTCTGCACATTTATTTTTCCATCAGTTATTCAAATATTAAAAATAATAACGTGATGTTTTCATTCCTGTACATTTTTTTCAGTTTTTCTATTTTTAAGTCAAAAATGCACCATGATCACAGCTGTCTACTCTGTTGAACTGGTTACTTTCTGTTTGCATTACTCTTCATTACCATTGTGTTTTCAATGGTCCCAATAATCCCAAATAATTAATACACCCCCCCCACCCACCCCCCCCCCCCCAAAAAAAAAAAAAAAAAAAAAAAGATCACAGAGTTCACTTACTTCAGCTGCATGTGAGAAAAGCTATTTTGTCTTTCAACGGCACACACACACACACACACACACACACACACACACACACACACCCCAAATCAATTACCATGCATATTCATTTGCGTCTCGTAATGGGGTCTTTTAGCTACACATTTAGCCTCGCTGTGTGATTTATGAGTCCCTTCTTGCACCGCTGTTGCTATCACTTCCCTAAATGCTCCATTGCCTGAAACCTGAGTTTACCACCAGCCAGGTTAAAAAATAATAGTATTGTACAGTCAAAACCTAAGCATGATTGATAAAGCAATGGGAAAATGAGAGAGGGTCACACACACAAATTACACAATATAATTACAGTCATATATATTGTTTTATCACCAAAATGTGCTCATTGCAGTTCTGATAGGTCTGATCACTGGAGAGCACTATCTTCTCTCTTATTTGTCCTTTTGCAATAAAGCCTGCCTTTCCTTCATTCAGCAGTTTCATTACTCTATCAAGCAGATTTTAACACATATTAGTAAGTTTTAACTAACGCCCCCACAGTTTTCCATTAAAGTCCTGGCATGTTTTGAAAGCCTTTTGTGTGCCTTATTTGTCTGAATTTTATAAATGGAGAGAGTGCCACTTCCATGACCTGTGGTGACAGTTAATGATTAAAGTAATTTTTCTCCATTTCTTGCCGAGTAGCTACATAATGAAGCATAGTTATGCCAGTAGCATGAATGAATTTCATGTTGAAGTGGAGTCGAATAAGAAGATACTAAAAGGTTTTGCAGGACACTTCAGGATAGGGTGCTCACCCTGAAGCTGCAAATATCGTGTTTGTCCTTTTCACATTATTCCCCCCCTAAATTTTATGTATAATTAACATCCTCTTACTTATCCGAGAAGTCTATTGGCAAAACATTTGGCACCAAAACAACACACTGGTGGTGGTTGATGAATGCTGCAATAAACTTGTTGCAGCCTTTATCAACTCGTGCTCCCTGTGTTCTGCTGTGGCTTTTGCTGCTGTCTGACAGCAAATTCGCCCCAGCTGGAAGTCACATAGTGGGGGGGCAGTGCGTGACTCCTGACACTGTGCATCCAGCCACCGCTGGGACCGCAGTTAAATCACCACATGTAAAAGTTTGCTGTTTGTCTGCTTGAATTTCCCTTTTCAAATAACAGGTCTGTTGGTCACACAAACCGTCCCTGTGCTGTACTCGCCTCCAGCCGGGTGTCATCTTCTCCATGTGACTATACAAACAAGAAAAGGCAACAATCAATACCGGCTGAACGAGGTGTCCGTCCCAGCCTCTCTCTTGAATGCAGCATATGGATGTTCAAGGGCAGCTTGTGTCAGTGATTTTTATAGGCTGTTTGTGCAATTTTAGCCAACTGCTGCTCCTCCCGGGCCACGGTGCTGCTGAACCTGAGAGTATCTATAAAGGCAAGGAGGAATTCAATTACACTTTATGATGAAACACTATTAAAAGCTGCGAAAAAATTTAATTAAAATGTCAAAGTGCTCACATTTTTCAGGCAGATACATACCCCTATTCCAAAAAAGTTAGGATGCTGTGTAAAATATAAGTAAAATATTTTCTAATCCTTTTAGACATATACTCAATTTAGTATGTGGCACAGGAGCAACAAAAGACTGTGAAAGTTGTGGACTGATCCAAAAACACCTGTTTGGATCATTCCACAGGTAAACAGGTTCATTGGTAACAGGTGATAGTATCATGAAAGACTCAGTCGTTAACAAGCGAGAATGGAGAGAGGTTCAATACTTTGTCAAACACATGATTGTATAAATGAGATTAATACAGTACATGGGTTCAGAAACACTTTGTACAAAGTTCGTTTGCAAATGATTTCATTCTGTTTTCATTCTTTTTGGAATCAGGGTTGTAACAGAGATCCACCTATTAAGCCTGGTTCAGGTAGTTTGCTGGTAAAAAGATGTTTAGGCATCTGGTAAAACAGGCTGAATTCTGTTGAAAATGAGTGTTTTGTGGCAAGTGTAACAACATCTATCCTTCAACTCGTTATCAGTTAAAGAATTCCCCAGGTTCCCAGTTAACTACAGGACCCCCCCAAATACAGTAAAACTGCACATTTTAGAGTGGCCTTTTATTGTGGCCAACCTACACCTGTGCAATATTCATGCTGTCTAATCAGCATCTTGATATGCCACACCTTGCATAAGTGCTCACTAACACAGATTTAGATTTTTGAACACTGTTTGAGAGAAATAGTTCTTTTGTGTACATAGAAAATGTTTTAGATCTTTGTGTTCAGCTCATGAAAAATGGGAGCAAATACGAGAGTGTTTATATTTTTGTTCAGTGTATCTATCAGCACAACACATCCAACATTTGCTGATGAAACATCAGCTATTTTTAAGCTTCATCATCATCTAAAACATGTAAATACGAGGTTTTTTTACTTTTGTTGTCTCTGCCCACCAAACCTTTATAAGCAGTGAAACCAAGGATCATAATGAAATTGGAGCCATTCTATGATTGCTTTTTCATAACATGTAGAAAGAAAGATGATTTCAAATGCTGTTCCTGCACGCGAGAGGAAAACAACTTCACTCTGAGTTTAGAAAGAATGGAGATGGCTGTGTGGATTAATGCATTTGCAGGGAAGGAATCATATCTTTTCTCTGAGACAGACGGGAAATCTAAAATGCTCCAGAAACACTTAAAAAAAAATGCAGTTTGTCTTTCTACTTCATGCTTCACTCAGAAAAACATCACCCTTCACTTCTTTCTCTAGGCAACAAAAAGAATATCACATGCTATGAAATGAGCTGGGGTTTGTCTTGAAAGCCTGGTTTATCACATGTATAAGAATATCAGGGTAAAGTTAATATGCTTCATTAAATTTGTAGCTGCCTGTACTTTTGTATATTCTTTGAAGTCGTTGTGTTACAATCCCAGTAAGCTTTATTAAGTCATACATCTGTGGAGGACAGGTTTGATTAAAAAAAAAAAAAAAAAAGCCAGTTAACTTTTTATTGCTTTATCATTCAATATAATTATTCCTCTAATACCTTTTTTCCCAGCCCTTAAATCATTTTCTCTTTGTTTAATACTTTCATTGATAACTTTAATGCCACAGTGTAATACTAAATACAAATGGTCCAGTTCTTGTTGGAAGGGTGGTTCTCATGATAATCACTTCAATAACTGCGCTCCATCATCCTGACAGGGTGTTTTTTTTAAATTCACTTGCATTAATAACTCTGTATATATGTGTACTTTTTGTTCAATAATAATGGCTGGCTGACTTGGACTGCTGCAGATCTGCTATTGAAAAAGAGACATTTTATCTCATGGGTGCACCCCGGCTGAATAGAGATTGAATTAAAATGAAATTTAGTGTGCAATCCATTATGGTGAAGCCTTGTGAGCCAGACTGTCTTAAAAGTAGAGCTCCCAGTCTGATAGGAGACTTGGGATGCGGCCACTTTGGGTCAGTCGGCTTAAAGGCAGGGGCAGAATCTCCTCTGCGTTTTTCCATTTTCATGATTTCCCCCGCTCGCTCTGCTTTTGACAGGCATTAGATTAACCTCAATAATTTGAAGCTATATAGATATGTTTCAGCGAATGGGAAAACACAGCGCCAGCCTTTTTCTGCATAGTGTTTTATTATTTCTACCGCAGCCCATTGTGTTCCCAACACAGTCTTGTACATTTTTTAATGGACATTAACTCCTGAAATGCAGATTAGGTGGTGTCCACGCAGAAAGGATCGTTCAATGTTAATCAGTTATTCAGTTTATAGGTGCACAATTCCTCTTCCACACAAAACAGCGAATGAAGTGAATTTCTCCATTTTAATGTAATGTTATTTACATTAAGCAGTTAAATGCTTGTTACATGAAATCAAGTGAGACCATACTTCTTTCTCAGATGTTAGAAACCCAATCAAATTAATTAAAGTTATGGGAAAGATTCCCGAATTTCCCCTATGGGGGATCAATGAAGACTTATCTTATCTTAAGAGAGAGGGTTTTAGTCCCTGGGAAAAAGGGGTTTGAGTCCCTAGTGAGGGGTTTTAGAGTCCCCAGTTTAATATTGATTTGTCTGCTATTGAATTGATTTTAAACTGTTTAACTGTTTTTAACTTTCATTTTAAACTGTTTTTCACTGTTTAACTGTTTTTAACTTTCATTTTCTTGCCTCTGTAAAGCACTATGAATTGCCTTGTGTATGAATGGTGCTATACAAATAAATTTGCCTGGCCTTGCCTTGTGCATGACGTGTATCCCAAAACACACTTGCATATAAAATAAAGATCTAACATAATAGAAAAATACCACAAGTACCAAAGCAGTGAGGTGTTCTCTTCATGGGGACAAGGATTCTCCAGTCTGCCAGACTTTAAGACAAGACTGTGAGGATCACTAATGTTGTCAACAAATGTTTGCAGCTTGCAAGCTTTAGACAATGTGCAGGAGTCTCTCACCTGTTTGACCTTCAGCTGTCTGAACAGGGAGCAAGATTAAGTGCTAATGTTAACACGGGAGCGGGACAACAGTCCAGCAGCAGAGAAGCGAGCACAGAATAAATGTGAGAACTCAACAGTGGCTCTAACTGCTTAATGAAGGCCAATCAGTCATGACTGACAGCGGGTCATGCACTTCACTTCAGCGCATGCTTTTATTTGTCTTCTGCACAGAGCTCACATGGTATCATGAAGACTGATAATAGATATCATAAATAAGCATGGGCAGACAGAAGCAGCTCAACAATAAGGAGTCTTGTGCAGCAGCGTCGTCACAATGTCGGGCTGATCCTTGTGCTGCATTTATTATCTGCTCTCTGCCATGCATTAACTCTCCTGCCCCTCCCTCCTGCCCTGCTGTGACCCCCGTGCTCCCGCCATTCCCCTTCACCTGACCTCCCCCCGCCCACCTGCACACCTGTTCCCACTTCCTCATTAGCCTTGCAGTATATCCTCCGGCCCATTCCGTTTCATTCTGGGCCTGATCGCCTAAAGTGCTCGCTTAGCTTAGCGTTCCAGCCTTTTTCTTTTCCCGTGCCTGTCTGATCCCTGCCTGCCTTTTGGACTCCTGCCCCTTCGCCTGATCCCTGACTGGATAAGTTTGGCTCCTCTTTCAAGTCTGCCTGGTATTGATCTTTGCCTGTTTCTGACAATAAGGGGAAGCTGAACTTTTTAACTTTACCTGCCTCGTCTCTGAGTCATGATTTCACTGAGCTGTTGCAAGTGTAATTAGACGTATTATGGGGTGCGGTGGTTGCCATGTTTTATTCGCTTTTTAAGGAGAAACTGGCATAGGTACACAGAGTAGAACAAAAGCACAACATGCAGGTTCTGATTTACTAGAGTTGGTTTATTTGAGTCAAATTAGCGATACCACACAAGTCATGCATCAAAAAGATTAATTTAGCTTTAGCATCAAAAAAGTTAAAGTACCAAATGTAATAGTACTTAATATGCAGAATGGCCCTTTATAGTAATGCATATCATCTCATTAAATTATTATAGAGCCATATTGTTGCAGCCAGTTAAGGTGGGATTTATTTTAATGACCGTATGCATTACTTTAAAACATTCAATCATAATCTGAGCACATCATGTGGAAAGGAAAACTCACTTGTGATGCTATGGAGAAGAAAAGCATATAGATAGAACAACAGTAGATCTCCCCTCACTTGTTAGATTCATATGATAAATCCAAAGCATATGCACTCTTTCAAATTCAAACAGAAAGTGTATCATGTTTCAGCTCAGAAGACACGAGATGCGGCCATTTGTCAAACTCTGCTGTGTGATTAGCCTCGTTGTCATTCATCACAAGAGAACTAATAGTTTGTAGACATGATTTTGACGGGATAATACCTTTTAAACAGATGCTGGTTGGCAGACAGGACATCCTGTGACAATTAGAGCGCTCTTGTTTGTGATTTTGATCTGGAATTGGCAAGAAATTTAGGATGATGAGATGCATATGAAATGTATTACATCTCCCCAGAATCACTCCCTGTAGATGTGAAATTGAGCATTTGCACATTCCCTCTCTGCAGCACACACACACACACACACACAGACTTAAGTGCATGCTTGCAGCAAAACACACACCACACTCACCACTTTATCTCTCACAAACACAACTGTGTCTCTTCTGCTTCCTCTCTTCCTCATGACTCTGAGAACAATCATGAGAGCGTTTTCATCACCGCGTGTCCTTTTCAAACGCAAACTCTACCCCCTTATTCAAGGCATGTTTATGATGAGATAAGTCAGAGCACACAAGCATGGGAGAGGAAAAAAAAAAACCCTTCCCCCATCTGTGCTCATTTTAGACTAAATATGAATTGGCCAAAGAGTCGACCAGTGGAAGAGTTTTTAGTGTCTGCTGGGCCGGGCTATTTGATTTGGACACGAGCTCTTGGCAGCCCCGAGTTTATACAGTAAATGAGAGTTTTGGCTGCAGCGGCCAGCAAAAGAAAATTGGATGATTTTCCTTCTTCTCCCTCATTCTCTCCCTCTTGGCACCCTGGCTAATGTTGTGTTTAGTTTTCAGTGCAGGTTTCATTTTGTTGGTTGACTCTTGTGAGGTGTTAAAGAAGCAGGAAAAAGCAGAAAAACAAGCAGCCAAAGATATCATCAAATTCAGTATGTGCATTTTTTTTTTTACTAAGGCTGCTGCAGCAATTAGCATGGCAAAATGTGAAAATCTGATAACACAGAATGACTACTTTGAATTGCGATTTGATATTAGTGATGGTCGTGCAGGAGCATCTTAGCTTTTTGTGCAGGGTGTTTGTGGGAGAATGAATGAATTTTTGGGGGGGGATTAAATTCAAAATGAAGCTCTTCAGGAGTGAAGACTTTTTTTATTATTATTGTCTGAGCAGTGAGAGAGATTGTAAACTGTGTCTGTAGAAAAGCAACATGATTGGATTTGCAATTTTGGACTATATGAATATAATTATGTAACCTTAGAAACCTTTGTCTAGCCATGATGTGACACTGAGAAAGTCCCTGTTTGCTTAGAATAACAATTTGACCTCTGACACTTAGATCTGATGCCATGTTTTCCACTTTTACAGTTAGGTAAGCAATGATCTGCTGAAAAACTGAGGCACAGCCATATTTGTAACAGGTGAACACTGGCTTCAAGTTGAGCTCAAATGAACGCATAATTCAGTGGAAGGGATGCGACTCAATGAAAGCTGACCTTTTCTATTAAAGACGTAAGTTGGTCAATACCACAAATTTGCTTAAATTTGTTGCTGAGAAATAGTACAGAGTCTAAATATTTTATCTTTTTACATGTCATAACTAATATGTTTCTGAATCCTGATTATGTCCAGGTTTAAATGAAACATTAAAGATGATGTCTCACACACAATTTGACCAGATTATTAATAATAATAAAGCTGCAAACATCACTTTAATACAAAAATCTGTATTGTATATATGTGATTTTTTTTTCATTTTATTTTTTTTTTACATTGAAGGGTTAACTGGGGATAACTCTCCCCTTCCTTGCCCATCTCTTAATGATCTAAAAGGTATGCTGAGAAGCTAATCCAGTGCAGCCTTTTTAATTTACAGCCTGTAATGTCACTGTGCTTCATTAACCTCCTATCAGCCTCTTCACGGCCCAAACACCCATCAAATGTTCTTTTGCGTCCACACTCCTTCTCTGACTTTGGGCTATACTTTTCTCCCTTGCAGCACTTGTGCACAGGGGTGACATTTGGGGCCCGTCTGATTAGAAACTGTGCCTGTGGAAGGGTTTAATCGCTGCTGAGACGTCGCCGGGAATCATGTGAATTTTTTTTTTTCACACTGTGGAAGATTTGTCTGAAAAACGTTTGCTTTCTGCACAGTTCACACAGGAAAAAGCGGCCACAGCCCTCCTCGACTGCCCGGTTTAAACATAGTGATTACAGTAGTGCGACGCAAAATAGCACCAAACGCAGCATCAGCAAAGACTTGGTCAGCTTCTCCTCGTTGATAAATAAGGAAATGACAGAACCTTGGCCGCCACCACTCAGTTATTAGTGGAGACACGCAGGAATTGGTAACTGCTCTCAGCTGTTTTTTTTTTCTCTAAGTCTGACTGTAAACCCGCTGAAGGTTGCCATGTAGTGAACCCCAAGTGAGTGCATGCATGGTTTCTCCAATTAGTGCTACTAAAGCTTCAAGAAGTGAGTGTGGTATGTGGCAGATAACAGATAAAGTCTCTGTTATGTCAAGAAGAATATGTTAAGTTAGATTTTGTTATGTTGTGTGTTGTCTTGTGATTTCCTGTCTTATTTTGAAAATCTAACTCTCCCTCTCGTTTCAGATTACTTGCCCTTCCTAGTGTGTTTCCCGCCAGTGTGATTGTCTGCCCCGCCCTCATTGTTTCCACCTGTTCACCCACTTCCTCATGTATATATTGTCTGCGTCTCCCTTTGTCCTGTGCCAGTTTGTCTTGTCTCTTCGAGCAGTCAACCACGCCATCCATGTCTTGTTTGCTTCCACGTCAGGTTATTGTTTTATTTGATACTTTTTCTCACCATTGCTTGCCTTTTGTCTTTCCTCATTTGACTGATTTTTCGTTTATACTTTGCACCTGTTTTTCCTCAGCCATTTGTGACCTCGCTAGAGTGATTTTTAGTTACTTTTCTGTTTTGCTTTTCTCAGAGTTTTTCCTCTTAAGAGTGATTTTTTGTTTGCAACTTTTCAATAAAGACTTTTATTTTTACGTTTTGGTCTTGGAGTCTTGCATTTGGGTTCAGACAACAGACCGGTCTTGTCAGTCTCAGGATCTGATACAGTTCTAACTTCAGAATCTGCTTTAAATTTAACTTTGGACTTTCTTTTGGTCGTTTATACACATGTGGCCCTGCGGAACAATCACAGCCAATTCACACACTGCCTTATGCGTCATGATTAATGCCGCTCAATGATATTTTAAATCATTAAATTTTGCTTTCCTCTCTTTGACTGTGGTTACCTTTATGACACATGGCTTGCCCTGAGGAAAGAAACTTATGAAGAACTTATTCCAAACCTTGCCATTTCTTCTGAGCCCACAGGAGGAAATTATTCTTATAAGTGAAATTATTAGGCTTCATTCATCATTTTGGAAAATATTCTTTGGGATTGCGCCACAAGCATTTGTAAAATCTTCTTATGTTAAGTTTGAGCATGTGTTAATTATTTACTTGTGTGAGCACTATAGCCAGATTTCCTAACTCTATAAAACCATGGTCTTGTGATTTATAATAAGTATATTTTTAAAAGATTGGATAGACTTTGAGGGCATTTGATTCTATCAGTTGTTGTATAAAATGAAAATCTTTATGCAACATGAAATGCAAAATGAATTTGTAAGACAAAATTCAAAAATGAAGCATTTTTAGTGGCAAGGCAGAGTATGATTAATTTTACTTAAAACAACAGGGTTCCAGTTCCTGTGGTGCTGGGAGCCTTTGAAGAAAATGCATCAATCTGAACCAAAGCAGGCTCATGGCAGTTGACCCCACAGGCTGGAAATGTGCCACTCAGCAGTTCAGAAAACACCTTGTCCCAATAATTTGAGACTAATGGGATGACTCAGACCCTCGGGATTGAAACTGCATGCTCAGTGGTTCAGACTGTACCAACAGTCACAGCCTAAAATGGACACAATGTACAGTGTATTTGCACATTTCTGTTGTCACATAAGGTTTTGTGCCTTTGAAGAATGCTCTCCTGCTTGTTGTGCTCATGATGGACAGTTGTTTTTTTTTTGTTTTTTTTAAAGGACCAAAATTGATGCTGTTGAATCAGACATATCATTTTTTTACTCCATACATTCTTCTTTTTTGTCAAAACATTACCAACAATGCAACCTCATGGAATATATTCATTCTCATTCATTTTGTAGTCTTCAGCCTTAAGTGATGCTGACTCAAGTGACATCACTGCACATATGTAGTAGTACTGTCCAAGACCTGTAAACAGACTTGTAAAACAGCTTTGCCCTGTTAGAGATCAAGAGTGTTTGGTTCTAGCTGTCACACACTTGGAGAGAAAACATGCCTCGTGCAAATTAAACTGGATTTCCTTCACACAATATTCACTTAATTACGGATATACTGTAATTATGCAAATACATCCCTACATTTCCATAAGGATGTGATAACTTAATGGGTGACTTGATGTTTAGGTCTGGATTCTATTTTTCCTAATAGTCCCTCTATGGCTCTTTTTATGTTTTCTCACACTAAATCAAATAAACATTTAAATGTCAGCTTTGTTGTTGTTTGTTGATTTTATTTTGGATCCACCCAACTCCTCCTAGCAACACAACTGAGTATTAAAAGCTAAAAGTGGAGCCATAAACATATGGCACTGGTTTCCGAGTGCGACACAACCAACATTTTAAACTTTTTTTTTTTCCTTTTTTTTTTCTTAGAAAAAAGGCCACTTCACAGCGCTAAATCTAATCCAGCTAACATGTGGCCAGGAATGTGTTTTGGGGCCAAGCTATGTGTAATGACGCACATGTGTGAAAGGGCAAATCTAACCATGGGGAGCTAAACGAGCAAGCTTTAGGTGGCTTGACCTTTGAACCTAACCATAGGCTGGTGTGAGGGAGCCACCTCTAATGAAGGGCTTCAGAAGTGGAAACCGCTGTACCTCCTGTCATTTACAGAAATCACTCTTAAAATGAAAAACTGTCCGAGGAGAAAATTCTTTTAAAGCTTTTATTTACTCCGAGGAAGTTGTCTGAAAACACATGTTCTTTTCGAGCTAAGCCCCACTTAACACTCACGCTGACACTTGGGAGCTGACCAGTCTTTTTCTCTTGGCCATTAAGCTTCTCTGCTGAGGCAGCTGGGGGGGAAGAAACTCACTGAAGGTGGAGTTGTTAAAAGTACTGAGAAACATATCTGGTAGTCAAATACTTGCTTACCAAAAAAAGACAAACAATCTAATCCCTGGTTTAATTCAATACAAGATCACTTTGATGCTTCTTTGCATTTTCACTTTTAAAACCAATAGGGTACCTGAAACTGGAAATCAGGCTTGTGGGGATGATACAACTATGATTCCAAAAAAGTTGGGACACTGTGTAAAACATAAATAAAACAATGTGATCATTTGCTACTCCTTTTTGACATATATTCAATATTTAATATTTGAAGTCAGGATCTTCTTTGATTTTTGCAAATATCTGCTTATTCTGAATTTGATGGCAGCAACAGGTTTCAAGCAAGTTGGGACAGGAGCAACATAAGACTGTGAAAGTTGTGGACTGATCCAAAAACACCTGTTTGGATCATTCCACAGGTAAACAGGTTCATTGGTAACAGGTGATAGTATGATTGGGTATGAAAGGTTCATCCTGGAAAGACTCGTCGTTCACAAGCAAGGAAGCTTCACCATTTCGTCAAACACATGATTGTATAAATGATATCACTACATGGGCTCAGGTACACTTTGTAAAACTGTAACACATTTTGTTTACAAATGCTTTCATTCTGATTTTACATTTTTTCACAGCGTCCCAACCTTTTTGAATCTGGGTTGTGGATGGTCGAATTCCTCTATAGGATAAAAGGATGTTATGGCAGATGGATCACATGACCTGGTGGACCAATGCAGGAGGGCATATAGTAGATGGACTGCTACACTGTGGGAGGCATGAACAGATCAGAAGACTGAACACAAAGTAACATAAGTAAGTAGAGTATGGATGGATGGATGTATGGAAATGTCTGTACAAATGGATATATGGTGTAATGCATGAGCTGAGTGGATGGAAAAGCAGCAAACTGACTGACTGGTGAATGAGCACATTTGTGAATACATGAGTTGACTCAATGTGTGTGTTGGGAGCTCTTTAATTGACTGTGAGCTATTGCATGAAGGGCTGGGTGGGTGAATTATAGAGATGAACAGATGAATAGACTAATGCATCCAACACAAGAGTTGAAACATCGCATGAATAAGTTATTGATGGTATTAAGTCTGTCGCTGAAAAAAATACAACTCCATATCAGAGAGTGAGACACGGGCCACTGCTAAAAATCTATTCTGTTGTGATGGTCCTTGTAGAGAGAAGATAAGTGAGATGTGGCTTCGTAATGATGGCGAGAGATAAAAACTACAGCAAAGACAACTTGTCTTTATCTACACACATAGACATGCAGGGTTCTGGATAATGCAGACCTTGCCGTCAACATGTTATCTGTGAGAGTCCTCTCTGACACATTCTTAAGGAATGCCAGAAGCCTGGCTCTATGGATGACAATGTCAATCAGTCTGGTGGTTGGTCGATCCACCACTTTGGTCCACATTGAAAAATCTCAACGCCTATTTGATGGATCGCCATGAATGAAATTTTGTGCAGATATCCAAGCCCGACAGTTCTGCTTGCACCACCATGAGGCAGACATTTATGC
Organism: Centropyge bicolor; assembly: GCA_037975185.1. Classification (NCBI taxonomy): domain Eukaryota; kingdom Metazoa; phylum Chordata; class Actinopteri; family Pomacanthidae; genus Centropyge; species Centropyge bicolor. The sequence goes on along the minus strand of JBBMOC010000034.1, from coordinate 442,523 downwards.
TTTTCAATGAATTGTCTCAACAGCTATTGGATGGATTGCCATGACATTTGGCACACATTCTTGCCCCCCCTCCCTCAGGATGAATTGCAAAAATGTTTCATCATTTCCTGACTTTTCTTCTCGTGCAAAATTAATGGCATACACATCTTCCTCAGCCATAATTTATCATTTGTCTTCAGAGCTCATAATCAAACATACTGAACTCAGATGGTGAGAACATTATACCTGGTACCTAACATCTGCATTTTAAGTCATGCTGACATTAGCATTTAGCTTAAAGCATCACTATGTCTAAGTATATCCTCACAGTGCTTCTGTGTTGGCTGTAAAGTCTTAGTCATGCTTTATCAAAGGTAAAAAAAAAAAACCTTGTGAGAGATTTATTGAAGAAAACAGAAATAGAAACAATAAAAGGAAACGTTCCAGAAAACAATTTCCAGTGAGGTCTATGGTAGCTCATAACCTTTAGTCCTAATGTTCAGCAACGTAAAGTGTTCACCTTTCAACTTACCCGGCTGTGAATTTAGTGTTTAAACCCAACCTGACTATAAGACACTTGTTTTTGTAACTTAGCAAACTGCACACAATTTACAGTACAATCCATCATCTCATCTGTGCTTGTACTTGATATTAATCACATATGCAGCTATTAATCAAGACAACCAGTTGAGAGAGTTAAATTGGCTCTCCCAGTCATTTCATGCAATTAAAATTTTACAACCTTTTGCTAAAATCATTAATGTGGAGTAAGAAATATCAGGTGACATTTTCTTTGTTTTCCCAGAATGACACTTTTCCAATTGAAAAGTGGTGTTCTGTCATCTCCTCAATACAGGAACAGTTGCCTCTGGCTCTTTGAGCCTGGTTGAACTCTGAGGACTCCACTGTGTAATTAGTAGCAGGAGTAAAAGCCTCAGCTTGTCACTTAGTTTTGTGACTTCGTTTAACAGGTTTATTATTATAGTAGCTTTACTAATTTTGCTATGACCCAAATGATGAAGGTCAGTGTGTTGATATGACCTTGACGGATTTTATTTTTAAAACAATGACCTGTTAATATTTTAATATGAATCCAACTGAAGTTACTAGTGCACAGTGAGGAAAGATGACTCATATAATGAATTTGAAAATAAAAAGCATAAAAGACACAATGACATTGTCTCTGCTCTCCGAAGTAGAGTAACTAGCTGATGACTTTTTAATAATAGCTCAATTTTTTCATCTGATATGAAATGAACAAAAGAGATTATTCCTTTTCCCAGAATTCCTCTTAAAAGTTGCAGCATGGGAACACGGAGAGAGGAAAATATAAATTAGCTGAAGACGGAGATCTGGGCATGGACAGACAAAGATAGATAAAGGGTAAGATAAAGCAAAACCTGGCATGAAAGAGCCATAAAGAGAAGGCACGAGAAGAGTGTGAGAAGGATTGTGCTCATCACGGAGAGTATGAGTAATATTAGGTTAAAGAGAATAGTTGAGGGCGCTTGTGGGAGTTTAACACAGTGGGTGAGATCTACTCATCTACACCAAACTACGATTTCTCTCTTCTCTTTGCTTTTTTCCTCCTCTCTTTATCTTCTGGGGGCAAACTGATCTTGAAAAACTATCCAACTCTTTTGACTTTAAAGGAAAATTTATATCACAGTGTTTTCAACCAGGATTTTACTGCTCTAGGTTTTGCCATCGGGACTATTGATTGTCAGCAACACTTTGGAAGTTGGGCCTTATGTATGTTGACAGTGAGACCCTCTCTCAAAATTCCACTCCAGTCCGCAACCCATTGCCTGAGACTTGTACATTATGGCATTGCAATGTGGTTATTAAGCCTCCCAATAAAACACTACTTTATGTCCAATGTAAAATCGCGATAAGCAACTGAAGGAACAGAGAAACACAATTTTACATTGCCAAACATATTAATGCCCAATTTGTAACAATTTTCACATCTTGGAACATTTTAAGTGGAGCCCACTACTCTCCGTGACGAATTCAAAAATCCCACCATGAGTGTCTTCTACAAAAGACTCATCCCCTGTGCCTTCCGGGCACAGCTTTACTCGAGACGGGACAAATGTGCGCATTGTGCTCGACGTGGTTTTTACCTCTAAATGCATTCAATCATCCCCTCGACGTGGAAATTGATCAAGATCAAAGGGGTCATCTGCTCCAATCCCATAAATCTGCTCTACATGATGATATGCTAAAGTGGAAAAGCATATGTGAGTAAAATGTGTCAACTTAAAAAACAGGAAATATCTGACATGAGAATGTGCATCTTCATGATTTGTTGCATGGATCTAGCGGCAGGAGAAGTCACTGATGTTATACCCAAAGAACACTAGTTTTCATGATGCTGAAATCCACCTGATGGAGTGAAAATATATTAGCTGCATCAGCTTCCTGTTCATCTTGCCAGGCATTCGTATACATACATCTGTATATAAGTATATGTCCTTCTTTCGAGATGTTGAGTCTCCTGTAGAAATTGCAAAGACATCGAAAGACACCACACACGACTACATGCTACACTACCCTGAGTTTACACACAATCAACCCCCCCACAAGGGACAAATGTTGGCTTATAAATTCAAATGTCATACATGTAGTTTGTCACAGTGTCAAATGTGTCATCTCTCTTTTCTTTTTTTTAGGTCTATAATGTTGATCAAAATGTGCGTAATGAAAGTCCAATAATTTACCACGATATTCCAGTGTGCACATTCATGTCCTTCAATTCAGATTAGTCTTATTTTCCATATTACATAAACACCTCTGACTGATGTGTTACTCTTAGTCTCAGTATGATGTGGGCAGTGAGCAAAAGATACCTTTTCTCCTCTCTCCTCTTTCCTATGACAAAACACTAAAAGCTAGTTCTCAAATAGCTGGTCCACCTCCATATCTCCCTCCTCCTCCTCCTCAGAAGGGGCAGTTCACGTTGTTCTGACTATCTGCTCCTCCATCTGGCAGGCATTCTTTCTGTCCAAGTGTGTCAGCATCTCTCGCTCTTATTTTCTCTCTCTCTCGCCCATTCTCCTCTCTCTGTCATATAAACTACCGAGCGGTCTGTCGGTCTATCCAGTTGTCTTATTGGTTACCCTCTTTGTGGCTCTCCCTCATGAAGTCTCTCTCTTTATATTTCATCCTGCCTCACAATCTCTCCTCTCTCTGGAGGCAGTGCTGGGTCTTTCCCATTAACAATAGGTGATTTTTCAATATAAAAAGTAAGGGCTCCATCCTCTTGTTAGCGAGACCTTGTCAAATGACCCTCTTTCCCCAAGTGAAATTCATTGCTGCTGTTTGAAATACGAACCGGAGACACACACAAAGAAGCACATTTTACATAATTCCTTTAATTGATTAATGTAAATTTTAATGAATGAATAATCGATCTTTGTTAAGGTAGATTCCATTATACGGTTCTAAAAAAAAAATACAAGTACTGTAATGTAAATGGCAATTATTAGCCAATCAATAGCCTCTCTGTCCAGGCTTCACAATGGGTTTTCAATGGCTGTAGTTAATGGTAGACTTAAAGACCATCTTGAAATTTGAGATACCTGCTGAATGCATGAGTCCTGTGATGCTTTGAGAGGCTTCACATCATAGAACCTCACAAGATATACCATATAAGGTACAATCTAAATGTAATCTATCAAAAAGAGGACATTTTTGTCCAACCGTGCAATGCTTTTGATTTCAAGATGGCGCCCCCTGGTTTTACATTAGTTCAGCAGAATGCCGTCTTCACTGATGGAGACCTCATTTCCATGCAACCAATTAGATCTTGCATAAAGCAGTCAGTGTTCTGTCATCGGCAGAGCAGGCGGTGACACTGAGCCAGACATAACACATACCACGTTAGCTTTCCTGCTAAAGTCTTATCTTACCTACAAACATAAACAAACATTTTGTCCTGCACTTTAACTTGTTGAACAAGGGACCAAACAAACACTCACCTGGGAAATCTGTTAACGCCAGTTTGCCGGCTCGATCGTTAATTAGCCGCTCAGCTGCAGCACATGAAACAGCATGTAAATGTTCCAGCGAGCGTCACCTGAGTCCAGTTAGATGCTGGCGTTGTCTTTATTCTTCAATACTGTTAACAGCACGCTGTCTGTCCGGGACATGTAGGCTGCAGCACAAGTTTGTTTACTTTGCCTCTGGTTCTCTAAGGTGCAACGCCGGCGCTCTGGCGGCCTGCCAGCTGCTGTCGATCAAACACAGACACGGACACGCCTCTCCAGCTGGAAGAGATGAAAAAGAGCATTACCTGGTATTTCCCTCAAGAACTTTGTTCTTCCCTTTAATGATAAAAAAAAACTATTAACAATACATTTCAAAACATGTTGACCTTATTTTTGATGACAAAATGGATGACAAAAACTGATTTCAGTTAGATAGCATTATAATGTTGCTCGCCCTAATGATAAATCTGACGGTCCACATCACAGACTCCATTGCCTTGCGTTGACCCACAAATGTCAAGCTCAATCTAAAGACTGGGAATCACCAAAATCATCAGGGTTCATCTCCTGGGGACCATGAATGTTTGCATCAAAATTGGTGCCAATCGATTTTGTAGAAGTTACTGGACATGAAGAAGAAGAGAAGTGTGTGAATACATCTACGGATGCGCTGGGACACATCATCAGTGTTGTTACCTGAGTTCACAGGGTGTTTCGGGTCTTTCAACAACATACACCCTCCCTCAGGCGACCCAGCCGGGGGTGATCAATCCCCAGCTTGTGTCCCAGCAGCTTAAGCCCACTTTTCGGACCTCTTAATCCAAATCCACCTTGAGGCTCTCTCTGCAGCCTCTGTGGCGGACTTGACAGCTCTCCTCTTCGCAGCACCTGCTATTCCAAGGAGGCTGTAAACCTTGCACAGGGAACGTGCAGCAAAGCCCCGGCAACCCACCTCGACTGGCTCACAGCGGGATTTCCAGCCTCTCTTCTGGCATTCTTCGATGAGCTCCTGGTATTTGAGTCGCTTGCGCTCATTGGCCTCTTCCATGCGGTCTTCCCAAGGGACTGTCAGTTCCACTAAGAGGACTTGCCTGGAAGAGGCAGATGTCAACACCAGGTCGGGTCTCAAAGAAGTTGTTGTGACATGTTCGGGGAACTTGAGCTGCCTGCCCAAGTCAACTCGCAGTTCCCAGTCTGATGCCGAAGAGAGGAGGCTGGCCGATGGCTTTGGCTTTGAGTGTGGCTTCTCTCCAGCCTTCACAAAAGGAATTGGCTTTCGGCTACTGGCATGTTTGTTGTTTGCCACAGCGCTGGATATAGCCTCCGCCAATGCCTTCAGCACCTGGTCGTGTCTCCAGCGGTAACGGCCTTCTCCAAGGGCTGTGGGGCAGCTGCTCATGATGTGCTCCAGAGTGCCTCTTCCTGGACAGAGAGAGCAAGTTGGGAGGTCGCTCTTCCCCCAAATGTGCAGGTTGGCTGGGCTTGGTAGAACATCATAGACAGCTTGGACCATGAACTTGATGCGTTGGGGTTCTGCCTTCCAGATGTCATTCCAGGTCAGCTTCCTCTCCAGTGCCCCTTCCCATCTCGTTGATGCTCCTTGCTGCCGCATGCTCACCATCTTGCTGGTCCTCGCATCCTCGACACCTGCCCGCACCTCTCCCAGGACAAGGTCCCGCCTGTCCTTGCCCTGTACCTTGTCGTACCGGGGCTGCGGGATGGCGCCCAGCCCTGCCCGACCGATTGCCACTGTGCCCACCAAGGCCTTGTGTCTCAGACGAGACTCTGCTAGCTCTAGCCCCTCTTGAGCTTTGAACTTCCTGCCTGTCCGAACCTCAATGCCTGCTGATGCCACTCTGGTGTCACTGGAGTCGCGGTACATCAGTGCTTCTCTGGTGCGAGAGACCCTGAAGAAAGGTCTCAGAGTTTTAAAATCTTTCCAAGTCATCCACTGGATACCATTAATTCTTGTACCAAATTAGCCCATCCAGTGGTTGTTGATTTGATTTTGGAGCAAATTGGTGTACTGACCGATATTGCCATTCCTGGAGCCAACAACAGCATCGGTTATTTAATGAAACACTTAAAGCGGTGCATGTTTTCTGACAAGTGACCCACTGTGGCCACGCCAGCGATGGCTGTTTTCTCTCAGAGGGACAGCTGGAAGAGGCCTTGTGTTGTTTTAACACCGCAAAATCTGTGGATGGTCGGGCATCCGAACCAAGTCAGTCCTGGTTTCTTTTACAACCTTTTTCTAATCCTGACAAAGTATTATCTGGAGTTCAGTTTTGTAAGCTGAAGCAAAACCTTTTCTGAACCTGACACATCAGTAAGGGACCATATGAATTATTCTGACAGTCACATGTAACAGTTTTGGCAGCGACTTACAAACAAGCCTTGTATTTATTAAGGTTGGAGAATCTGTTTCCAAGTTTGCAAAGTAATCTACGGAAAAAATCAGCAGCACAGATACATGACTGGGAATAAAATCAAGCTCAAAACTTATATTCAGTCTCCAGTGAGTGAATTTTTTTATTTATTTTTTTTTGGGGGGAAGGAGTGTAAACTTTTATTCTGTGCTCAGCAGCCAAATAAGCTACAACAATCTACCCAGACAGTTGGTGCTCAGCAGGAGCCAGAGGAGAAGAAGAGAGGAGCAGAGCCAAGCTGAGCTCAACCATTACTAAAGTTTGTGTGTAGTTTCAAGATTCATAACAAACCACAACAAACTATATGGTAGTAAAGGCGGCCAGAAAAATATGGTCTGGGGTAATTTTCACAAACAATGTTTTAATTTCCTTGCATTTCTTCAAAAAGTTTTGGTTTACGCTGCAGCAGGCGTTTCCTGCTTTTCCACTGATTAATTGGATCAGGGAAAGAATTTTAATTTGTCTTTCTTCTTTTTTTTTTGGGTCACAAACTTTAAGGAGGATTTGAAAAAAAAAAAAGCCACGTCTCTCTTCTCAGTCGCACCTTTCAAAATAAATAAACTCCAAACCATGAGTCAGAGAGGGAAAAAAAGTATTTTGTTTCAGCCCTTGGCCTATTTTTTTTAGCTTCCTGCTGGAGTGAAAAGATTCAGGAGAGAGGACCGAAGAGTTAATTCCGACACTCAAAGACATCACTAATAACAAGCTGCCTGTTATGCCCTCATGAAAGATAAAATGAGACAACATTTGTGTCAACTACACAGAGTAAAGCAGTGTTTAGATTCATATTTAATGGCCAGAGACAGAGAGAATAAAATGTGCATCACATTTTACTTACCTTTCAAGGAATCCGCTGTTTTTTAAGGCTTCTTAGTGCCTGGAAAGATAAATTATGTGTAACTCAAGCATATTCAAATAAATTTTTCATCGTGACAGGATCCGCTTTTTTTTTTCGTCAAATGATGAAAGTGTTCCCTGAAAAGGATCCAGCTAAGAAGAAGAAGAAGAAGCGAGCACTTTGTTGAGACAGACTGACAGTTTTGCTGCCTCTGCAGCAGATGAGACTCGCAGGAATCTTTTAAAGGTGGAGGTAAACTGATTCCTGTGGGAAGACGTTTTCAAAAGAACATAGGTTTGAGTGATACGTACATTCAGACGTGGAGGTTAATACAAATCACACTTCAATTCGGAGATTAGCTGTGTGACTGTCACTGCGTTCGCTTAGAAATGAAAACTATTTGTGTTTTCATTTGGCGGAAACATTTGTGAAGGTTTCAAATATTTCTCAACATATTTTATCTCACACTGGCGGATTACAGTTGGAAATATGTCCTAACAAGCTCATCCCTTCTCAATGCCTCTCAAGATGTCCCTTTCCTTAAAACTACTCTGAATTATGTTCTGAGCACTTCAGGGCAGAAGTATCGAGAGTTTTGTTTTTTTCTACAAAATGATGGGGGTGTAATGTGTAGCCCCGGGAGATGAAAGCTTATTAGACAGCAATGAAAACATTTTGTTTCCAAAGCAAATGTAGGCAGACTATCCCCTTCAGTATTTGATCTGTTATCCTGACAGCACAGAGCAGGGGGAAGACAAATAATCAAGATTGCGCCGTCGCAACGTGACTCAGGTTTCAAATGCGAGCTTGGTTTGCACAGGATGTACCGTCGTGTCTGCTAAACAGGTACATGGTGTATTTGTAAGGAAGAGGGGGAGGAGGTCAAAGAGGGAACCCGAGAAATACAGAGAACCAGGAGGTAAAGATGAAAGGGGGGAAAGGAAGGAAAGAAGGCAGGGGAGAGTGTCGACCCCCTGGTGGTCCATGTCGACTTTCTTTATTTACATTTCAGACAGATCCCACATCAGTGTAACCGACCATTCTGCATTCTGTTTTTGAGGAGGTGTGGAGGGATTAAGCTTTCAACAGGGAAGTATAGACAGTGTTGTACCCGAACGCATTCAAAGAACGTTCGTTCATGAACTAACTCATATTTTGGGTGAACGTGAACGTCCCGTTCATTTTTGCTTGATGAACGTTAAATTGTGAACGCACTCATTCTGCTGTTTCTTGAACGGCACTCTGATTTCGTTCAGATTACGTTCGTGCCAGATTTCAAGAGCCCTCGGCGAAAAACCAAGCTAAAACAGTAAAAACACATGGTAAACGACCATTAAAATGTCGCGGATAACCACCCGATCTGGCAACCGCAAGTCCTGCCTGTCGCTCTACCAACTTCGTCATCAGCGGTCGTCAGTCTCGTCACAATTCACATGTGTGCAAGGAAGGAGGATGCGTTTACTGAGAAACTAATTCCCATACAGTCGGGAATTAGCTCGTAGCTCGTGACAACGTAAAAAAAAAAAAAAAAAAAGAACTAAAAAAGAACGAAATAGTTCTTTTTGGGGAAGCATGAACTTTAGTTCACAATTTTGAATTATGAACGATGAACTGAACTAGTTCATTTTAAAAGGTTTGAACTGAACTTTGAACTAGTTCATATAGAAAGTGAACTTTCCCAACATTGAGTATAGATACCCCTTAGTGAATTTCCCCACTGAGGGATGATTAAAAGAATATCTTATCTTATCTTAATGAAAGAGTTTACAGAGACACTCCTCCACACTTCCCATGTCTTTAGTCAATCTATTGTCCTATTTCTGCCTCTCATTTGCTTCATTAAAACCCAGTTTCATGTCCTCCTCGTCATGTTCATTTACCCTCTTCCCCCCACCATATTTTTCCCTGCTCCTCTGCTTTCAGCTCCTGCCCTATCTCTCTCCTCTTCATCCTCTTTAAACATCTTCCTCCTGTTCCACCTTCTCCACCTCCTCCCCCGTTTCTTCTTCTTCCAGCATCACCTCGTCCTTCTCAACTCGCACTGGTGTTAATGGCACCATATCTATCTACTCTATAATTTCATGAAGCGGTGACCTGAACATGAACATCCCATATATGATGTGTTTTGTGTTTCAATCATTGGGGTTGAAATCTATAGGGAAAGAGGAGGTCGGCGAGGGATTATCTTGGCAAAAGCTAAGGAAGTGTCCTTGTATGAAGGACATCTGCAACCACTGAATGAAGTAAGGAAAACAGTAGTTTGTTTTCCAACATTGTGCTTATACAACAACTTTATATTTAGAGACAATTTGAAGAAAGGTTGCTTGGTTAATTCTCAGATTTGCAGATTTTGCTAAAGCTAAATCGTTTATTCCATTTAGAATTTCACATACTTACCTCAGCCATGGAGGTTATGTTTTTGCCGGCGTTGGTTTGTCTGTTTGTCTGTTTGTTGGCAACATAACTCAAAAAGTTATGGACAGATTTTGATGAAATTTTCAGGAAATGTCCTTTCTGGGACAAGGAACAAATGATTAAATTTTGGAGGTGATCCGGAAAACTGCCATTACGGAAATGTCGATTTTCGGGTATAACTATTAAACTAAAAATGATATCAATGTGATTCCAATTGCTAAGGGTTGTTTTTATGGTCAATGAATCCATTGAAATAGATAAATCAAAGGTAGGACTAATATTTTGGGGTGTAAATCACAATAAGCTGGGGGAACTGTGCTGCTTGGAGGAGGTCTGCGCTCTAGTGCTTTTCTAGTTTGAATCTGCCTCCATAGTTATATTTCAGTCCAGTGGACATAGCCACTTACCTGCTGGTCTACATCATTTGAAGCAGATGCAAGGGAGGTTTCAGATAGCCACCAGCGTGGGAAATGCACAGTCTGTGAAACTGCTGTCAGACATCCTCCAAGATGCCTGTTCATACACTCTCACTTGGATTCTGCTTTTTCTCACACACGAACACAGCAGTGTGTTTCTGCCACTGCGGAGGACATTGACTTACCGTACATCAATTCCCTGGGTGTCTGCCCCAACTTCACCCATAACCACAATGCTTAACACCAACCTTTAGTTCACATCATCACACTGCCTTCTTCCTCTTCATTCCCCCTCTCTCCTCCTCCCCCCGCCGCTGTGATTTCTCCTCCCCCGCCCTCTCCCTCCGCTCTGTGGTCAGGAAAACTGAAGAAAACCATTGCAGTTGGAAACCGCTGCCAAATAAAAAACCCCAACTTGTTACTCTTAGAGTTTAAGCCCCTGCCAAATAAAAGCCCCTGCTCACAGGCCTGTAGGCAGTAAAATGTGGTAACAGAAACCCAGGCTTGTAAATCACATCTTGATTGAAGGCTTGCTAAGAATGGGATGTGACGCATGCACATGCACGGACTTAAACATAGACATACATGTGTGTCCCCCTTTTTCTCTGTCCAGTCTTATTCTTTAATCTTTATGGTTACATTTGCTCTCTTTCTCTTGATGTCTGTCATTTTCATTCAATATCTTCTTTTTGCTACTGTCACTTCTGCTGCTACTGTCACCCCCCTCAGATGCTGTTGTGTCCTTTAACCTTGTATATCCTGATTAATGCATCTCTCTTCCTCTTTGTAAAGGATGGGGTGGTCAGCAGTCAATGGGAAAAGACAGTGATAAAGAACCAGATAAAGAGTAATTTCCTTCTTATAATGAACTATCATGTTTCATTGTTGATATTGTTTGTGTGCACTTTTTAAGGAGGAATAAATTCTGTACAGTCTCTGAAAGCAAGTCTGACTTGTTTTATATCTATTTCATTTTGTCTGAAAAACATCCACTAAGAAATAACAAATAAGCAAACTACTGGAAATGTTTTAGACGATGACATTACTCACAGCCTCTCAGTTGTGAGAGTGTTCAGATCTAGTAAACAACAGTAATGCATTTTAGATACAAAATGAAGCATCACTCTACAAATACACGTCCTATCATTTGCACCACATTGTAGTCTGGATGTTTTTGGTGTGTAATTTCATTTTTTTGTTTTCAGAACATCATCATTAATTTCCAGTTTGAAAACTTCGAAAACTACCTAAGCATCAGTGACAATGCCTAACATGGCAAGTTCATCCAATCAGGTGCCGGAAAGGTTTTAATTACGTCCCAGCATAAGAGAGCACATGAGAGCTCATTTACTCTACAGTCCGTTTGAAATTAGACCTGTCTCCAGAATGCCTCTCTAGCCCTGCCAGACCACAATGAGCATTTGTGGGTTCACTTTGTAAGGGTGAAAAAAAATAAAATCGTGTGCCCCGGAATGCTAAAGCACATACTATGTACTGTACAAAACTGAGAGTTTGACTCAAGCGTGGCCTGACCCCAATTAATTCTGGGCGGAGTCTGACAGCTGAAAACGTTTTTTAGCCTGAACCTGCTCAAAAAGAGAAGCTTGTTTTTACTTTAGAAAGTGGTACAGGCATTATTATATAAGCCGGCCTTTATTCATCAACATGCCTGTTTCAGAGTTTGAATGAAGGCTACACCATAGTATATTGATAATTCTAGTGCTCCTACCACCTGTTACTAATGTCAGAAAGTCTTGTGTTGCCACTCAGGTTTAAGCATGAAAGATAGACATTGGCCAGTATTTTTACCTTATAAGTATCTACATTTCAGGCCTGAATGTCATTCAATCCTAAAGTATGACTGTACAAATATGTCCAGGTTCAAGATCTTCCGCATGTTATAATGATGTTTCAGGTTTATGTGTTTAGTGTTTGTTGGTGTATTATCTCTCCTTTTCATGTTTAGTAGCATTTGATTAGGTGTTATTGCCTCTCTAAGAGAAGCAAGTGTGGTGGTAGAACAAACTGAGGGGAAAAAAAACAGGCCTATGCGAAGAGACAGTCCCTGTTTCTAATCCCTCGGGTGACTGAGAGAATCTGGGAATAAGGGGAGAGAAAGAGCTCTCTCCCTTCATTTCACCAGTCAGCCGCTCTTGAGGGAAGTGCTTAATCCCTAACTGCTCCAAGTGGAACCATTCAGAGCCAACAGTATAATACTGTGGTTGTACTCGGTAGCTCCCAGGTGTGAAAAGTGTGTAACTGAGTGATTTTGAAGGAGTTGCTGAAAAGAGGCAGATGAACTCGGCTCATCTTCTCGGGGCGAAGAGAAGTAGAAAAACGGAGAAGACATATACACACTTCCCAGTCTTCTCGCACTTACAAGTGTCAAGAGTCTCTTCTCACTTTGACTGAAGCCTTCTCTCTATGCTGACACACACACATCCACAGACCCACTTTTTCCCTATATTCAGTCCTACTACGCCGTCTGCTCCAGTATTTCCTCAGGCTGGACTATTTCAACTCATATCACATGCTGGCACTTTCTTTCAAGCCAATGAAGCTTATGTATTTGGGTTTGAAGGAAGATCTGACTCAGCAAACCAAGTGCTACCGATTTCTCCTTAAGTTGCATCAACAAATGAAAAGGCTGCTGTACAACAAGCAGGAAACAATCTAATGTGAGAAACAGAGAGTAACTTGATTAAAGTAAACAAGGAAGCACTGACAACGGGGATGAATGAATGAAAAAGATGAATTTTATTCATTCATTTGTCTCTGTTGATCAGATTGACTAATGGAATAGATTGAGCTGAGAAAATGTTTGGGACTCAAACAGGATGAGACGGGAAACATTTTCACAAATATGAAAAAAAAGACAAACAGAAAATGCCCCAAACGTACAAACATACTCAGTGTACCAGCAGCAATATACAGTGTAGCATCCCTTGGATTTAATCCATATTGGCTGGTTTTGTACCACTGCCAATACAAACAGTAGTGCGCCTTAAGTGTAACAAGGTGGGAAGTGAGAGTGTGGAGGAGAAATAGACAGACACATTGACTGATTGACGCACATACAGACCAGAGCATCTTTTTTTATATTGGGTTAGGTAACAATGAGTGAGACAGAGTATGATCAAAGTCTATGTAGGGGCTGAAAACAAGTGTAATTTTATGACTGTTTTTAGATTGTGATGAAAACTTGTGAATGTTCATTTTCAACGTTTTAGTGTTTTACAGATATTAGTTAGGACTCAGGACACCCAGCTTGAAACCAGAACAATTCTATTCAGTGTCACTGGTAATGGTTGATGGTCACTGTGTATGAAGAGAAAACAGTTGTTGTGAAGTAAACCATGGGTTACTAACAGGAAACTCTGATTGTGTGTATAAAGGCATGCTGTTGACTGTGCTGATATGTATGGAGAGGAAGTGTGATGGCAGCAGTGTGTGACGATGAAAGGAAAGGAACAACAACTATGATTGTTACCATGATCACCATTACCATCTTCTCTATTGTAAACTTAAAATCGTCATATTACTGATAATGCCCAGCAGCAGTGTGAGGTGGGACAGAGGGGCCACCTAGTCCAGGCTCCAAGCAACAGAAGGAGAGGTGGTGTCACTGTCTTGGACCACCAGACCCATAGGAGGAGGCTTGCCTGCTGCAGCTACCACCCTGTTCACCCTTTAGAGCCACTCCCAGAGCATTTCATTTCTATTTTATTTCATTTCATTCACCTGTGAAACCAAAATGCCAATCTGCCCAACAAAGTTGCCCGATACAGAAGAAAGGCCTACCAGACCACGACCCTGTGGAGCCTTAAAGAGCAGTTCTGAATTGTGGTATTTTAATTAATCAAATTTACAAGCAGTCTTTTGATTAGATTTTTTTTTTAACTATTGCTAGAATTTGAATAAAAGCCCTTAGAAATAATGCAGCAATTGGTTAAATGTGTTTTAATTATTGCAGTGGTGAGATTGAAAATTCCAGGAGGGATTGACATTCAGTTATTTGACAACCAAAAGCCTTTTTCATTATGGACCAAAAAACACACACGCACACACACACACATGCATGCTCCTTTCATCACTCCTTTGCTCTTCTCACCCTAACCAAAGCTCTCTGTCTTTACATCCTGGTCGCTCTAACCAAAATATTGATGTTCATTAGTCAGATGCATGTCAAAGGAAGCCAAAGGATTAGATTCAGATGGCGGATGGGAAGCCAGAGGGCTGCTAATGAAATCTGGACCGCAGAACCGAGGCTGAGGGATCTGAGGGAGGGAAGTGTGGTGAGACACACAAAGCCGACGCAGGGCGATTCACACAAACACACACATGAAAGAATCCGCGGAGGAACGTGCGCTCGCTAAAGGAGTCGTCCCCATAGCCACACGAATGGACGGACTCACACATGCATGCACGCTTCGTGATATTTTCCCGGAGACATGCGGGAACAAATGTGTTAACACACACACACAAACACACACACATTCACACAGTCAGAGTGAGGCAGAAGACCGCAAGGCTCTGTGTTGAGGTTAGGCTTCGTTTCATCTCTGGCTGAGGCCTAAATCTCCTCAGACAGGGGCCTCGCTTTGACACATTCCCCCAGCAGCCAAGCTCTCACCCTGGCATGTGTGAAGCTCTGAAGTTGTGGTTGACTCTGGGCTTTATTCTGCATTTTACTTTTTTTTCCCATTCCTTTTTTTTTTTAGCCTCTTTTCTCTAATAAAAAGGGCTCTTTTTTTCTTTAAGTGTTTCATCTGCATGTCTCTGGTGTATCTCATTGTGTTTCTTTATGGGCGTTCATGAGGGACTCTATGCGCCGTGTGCGTGCATCGGACCGTGTGTGTGTGTGTGCGCGCGTACATCTCTTTATGTACAGTATGTCTAACATTTCTCTCTCATTGTTCTTCTGTGTTCTCTTAACACACAACAGGATATTGAACTGTGGCGCTGGCTTGGAGAGCAGGCAAACTGATATTCATCTGGGATAAATATAGAAAACAGACACTTACTTAGGCCCCAAACTATGAAAGTTTATAAGAACAAGAGGGCTTTGAAGCAGATGGGCTTTGATTCTGACGGCTGATAGAGCTGTGTGTTTTGTTCACAGCTTAATGATGAGGGTTCTTTTTAGCATTTTTAGTGTAAGTCACTCTGCTGTGTTTTGGTTATAATTCACATTCTGCTGTCATTTTGTCACACTGAATACTGGTCTCCTAATGAATCACTTAAGATCAATAAATGGTCAGTTAATCCAAATTATGACAGGATTGTAGGATATGACAGGAAAAAAATACCCCAGTAGTATCTTAAGCAACCAAATATTGGGTTCATATATTGAGTATCCATTTAGCTCCATCCAAATTAAACTGTGTTAAAGATTTTAGATGTGCACCTGACTGATAGCAGCTGCTTTAGCTGCTATCAGTCAGGTGTCCAGCATTGCAAACATGTCCAATATTGCTGTTTTTAACCCTTAATAGGGCACTCATTAAAATATTTTGAAATTGAAAAATTCAACCTTAGAGTGTTACTAGAGGACATAACAAAACTTTATTTCTGTTGTAACATTTTTCACAATTTTTCACTTTTGTAAAATGTGCAGAAATTACCAAAAAAAAAAGAGTGTCAAGAGGACAAGGACAAATGTAATGAATGCAAATAACCAATATATATATGATGAATCTATCATTTGAAGCCCCCTCAGTACCAAAACACAGCATAAATTCACATTACTAATTAGTGCGCACCAACCCGCAGGCTGGACTGTACCTGTCAGTGAAAGTAGTTTGGGAATTGTTTCTCCTGCATTTGATTTTGTGGGGACTATTTTTTCTGTCAAAAAGCATTTCTTCTAAAACTTTTCACAGTGAGGTTTCTGGATTTGTCAGAATAATGAGAAGTATGCTTTTGGAAAGAAACACATTACTGTCTCATAAATCTCATAAATGGAGAACTTTAAATCAAGGCAAATAAATTCCAAGGTATCTGCAAAGCCAGATACTATGAAGAAGTATGTGACCTTTTTTTGTAATTTGAGTAACCAAACCCTTAAAGTTAAAAGAAGGAGCAGATTGCATTAATTTAAAACTATCTGTATGTGCTGTATCTAAGCAGTGTCCATACTTCCAAACACCACTCACTTCACACATTATAAGCATTGAAAAGAAAGCTTGTAGGAAAATGCAAGTATTCACTGTTTCTTCATCAGATTAGTTATCAATGCCAGATAATGAGATGAAAATGAATTTTGCAGTGATTGCTTTGCTATCTAAAATATGCTAATGCAATCATCCTTATCCAATTACTTCATTTGTGAAATCAATGTACCCTTATTTATCCAACATTATGCCGCTAATGGCTGTTGCATATGCATTGAGCATTTTATATTCCGACATGATTCCCCCAGCTATCGTACGCACTATTTTACTGTATGTCCTCCTACTGCGACTCAGAGTGTTGACACCGTGGTAGGCCAATATTTACCAAGCCCTCTTCCTGCTCTGTGCGTCTGGATATGTTTTTCCAATTCTAATTGGAATTTTAATTGCAATGAGGATTAAGGCTGAGTGTTATGGATAATTGAGGCTGACAAACAGAGCACACGGCAGGCGACACACACTGGACTAATCTCGTTCCCTGTTTTGCTCCAACTTCAACGGGCCTCCTTTATGGAGACACATTCTCTATTTAGGGCTAATAAGAGGTTTTTAATCTTTAGTGGTTTAGCGGCAGTAAAGATGGAGATCGTGAAGAGGCTCAACGTTAGATTGCTGGTTCAAAAAAGGACTTTGCGTTCCCTTCTGAAACACAGTATTAATTAGAAGTGTGAACGGTATATTGTGGAGAAAATGGAGTAACAAATCGAAACAGAGCCACAGGTTCGGTGTTGCAGTAGGTTTCATTTCGCGCACTCAGACTTAGGCATTCTGCGAATTTTGTTGAGAAAAATGTTGAAATGTTACCCTTCATTCGGCATGGCACACTTGAACCAAATACCAGTCGTTCTCTCCCCTCCACTCTTATTTCAGTGTGTGTACAGAATTGCTGGGTTTGTTGAAAACTTGCATCATCAAGTGATACCTGTGATTATAATTTGACCAAACATGAGTAAAGGAATATTTTAATATGGCACACACTAATAACATAACATGGTTAGACTGCTGCTATATATCTAATATCTAAATCTAATTATCTGAAGATTTGCTCCATTTTCATCACAAGGTTTTTTTGTTGCTGGCAAAGAATCCAACCGTATCTCCTCTTTTGTCTGTGAGGTGACCCGAGAGCAATGACGCAGCTGACATGAAACTGTTGAGTGCAGCTGCAGTGAAACATCATACTCTGAAACTTGTTCTGTGTCTGTTATTGCACAGTTAGATGACAACGTAAAACAAGTGTTCACTGTACTGAATAAGACAGGTTGCAAATATATGAAAATACAAATGTGCAGTAATGGATTTTTTTTGTGACAAATAATGTAAATGCAATCTTCTCTTTTATGGTATGTCTCATTTTTCAGCAGTATTGCAGAGAGGTGAGAAACGTTGTTGTTCAGAGTGCGAGCTGTTGATTTACACCTTCCATGAGGGAGCCTGATGAAAAGTTTATTTACTTGCGACACAGTTTAAAATGGAGTTTAGTGTGAGTTTAAGCAGAGTGTTCAAGTCCCACTTGCATAGCTGATTGGTATCAGCTGCCTCATTCATGCTTAACTGTCAGTGGCTCATTCATCTGCTGCTTGGCTCTCAGCTGACCAGTAACAGCCAATCACAGTCATACCACCTGTACAGAGCAGCCATTATAACCTGATGGCACTATAACCCATTATAACCAACACACACTTCTTACTGTGTACTACCCCATCTCCCCTTTCTCTTCAGCCTTTGGAACTGTTGACTCTATTAAGATGCAATGGCATATATGGGTTTAAGGTACAATTAGTTCTGCCTGCAGAATCAACAGGCAAAAGAGTCAAATCTTTCAGCAAAAGAGTCAAAACTTTTCCCCTAAAAATATTTGGTGTAAATAGATTCCTACCATATAAAGCTGTATTTATGCAGAGATGTTTGCTGTATTACGTGTTTCAGTGTTTTAAAGCTCAGATGGAGGATGTCACAGAGCCACAGTTAAGTCTAAATGCTGCCAGCCCACATGTTCTGGCACTCGCCGGATAGTCGAAATACCCATGAAATAATCTGCTGTAAGACATCTATTTGAAACACAGAGAATAAGCATATCACATAAACAAACAAAAAGAATCATTCTGCAGCCAACTGGCATCCAGTTTAGTCACTTTAGAGATGGTGTCACATCATCTGTTCTCCCTGAGCCTGTCATGCTGCTGGACAGGTGGTCAAGATGATCATGACTGAGTTGTTGATTTTGGTTCAATAAATAGATTTTTTCTGTGTCACAAATATGACAGGAACAAAACAAAAGAGCAGCTAACAAAGTGAGGCAACAGTATTTAACTACCTTGTCATCATGAACTTGATTCAAAGTGGATTTTAACGGCATTGCAGAGAGGTCACTGTAGCATTTTGTATTCTGAAAATGTGACAAATTCCGTCTAATGGACACATTGTGATGTGACTAATCTCTATTTTAAAGCTTGATATATATATAACATTAGTTAGATGACTCACCTGACATCATTCCATCAGTTAATAATGCCATTGCCTCCGCTGCAGCTGTGATATGTCTCTCAGGTTTTGTAACTGCGGATCTCTGGAGATAAGCTGACAGGGCACCTGTTTCTGCCTTCTCTTTGATTGGCAGTAATCATCTGAGTCATCAAAAGGATTAGTGTAGACAAAATGTTCTGTCAGGAATATTAGGCGGTTTGAGGCACAATTATCCACAACTTCAGCGTTTCTGTCACTCAAATCAAGTTTGCAAAAGACGTCTGCGCTTGAGTCAAAGCTGCTCCGTTAGTGCCGTCCTAATTTCAAAGAGACTCAATGGGGCGTCTGATACGCTGCCAAAACGTCGTATGATGTGATTTTTCTTATGTATTACATGAGGATTTCACCTTACTGGTAAGCCTGCGACTGAGCTGAATTGCTCGCAGAGTTTAAACGCTCAGTTGTGATGTATTTGAATGGCGCTGTCAAAGGAGAGACAACTTGATTGCATGTAAATCCTCGCAAATCTGACTGATGACATTTGGGTTTGGAATCAAATCCACGATGGTTTCAAAAATACACAGCGAGGAAGCAATCAAAAACTATCCTTAATCCTGTTAGTATTTAACAGACTGGTGATTAGACTGGTGTCACTGCATGTGGCCATCAGAAGATACTTGTCAACACTCATCACGATGAAATGACAAGCCTCTGCGGGAGATGAATAGGCAGAAAGCCCACAACTATAAAACACGTTACATCACCTTGTCATCACCAAATACTTACAACTAAAAGAAGGCTGCTTTATTATTATAATTATTATTAAGCGCTTTTTTCATGTAAATCATTGTCTGTGCCTCGGTTAGGCATTTTATCTTCATATTCCATTAGTGAAAATGATTTATGTGTGTGTGCACTCTTAGTCTTCCATCTTTGTGAGGACTGCTATTGGTTTACACTTTTTTGGATAGTGAGGTAAATCTTTGCTTCATCAAAGGCTTGTTGAAGGGTTAATGTTAGACTTAGGTTTCACACAAAGGGTAATGGTTGAGGTTACAGGCCACTTTAATGAGGGCATGCGTTGGTGTACCCAATTTGGTTTTATGGTGAGAGTAACCCCAACCTTAATGCATTAATTAATGAGAAACCTGTTTTCACAAGCACACACATGATGGGAACTCGCCTCACATGTGGACACAAGAAGTTGTTCCCATTAAGATTTAAGGCTCATGTTCACAATAAGCTTACATTTACAAAAATCAATGAAGTTGGTGAGGTCAAATGTTAAGTTGAGTATATGTTGGAAAGAATTACGAAATGGTCACTTTTTGGGGGTTTTTGTGTCCCAAATTTTTTGGGGGTTGCAGAGTAGCTGCTACAAAGAGCTTCACAATAAAAGGCCAAATAAAAAGACATAAAACAGGTTACAATATAAGGGTGGAAAAAAAATAAAATCTAAACAAAAACAAATCTAAAGACATTGGTCTTGAGCTGTTTCTTAAGGTTGTCCACGGAGCCCACAGCTCTCTAATCCAAAGGGACAGAGTTCCAAGGTTTAAAAGCCAAATCTTCAAAGGCCCAGTCTCTGTCGGTTTTGAGCCTGAAGTGAGATACCATGCATCAGCTCGAGTGACTAGACCTCAGCTGTGATTTAAGGCTGTAGTAGGTCTCCAGTGCTGGCAGTTGCCTGACCACACAGAGCTCTGCATGGGATCACAGGGGTCTTGAATTGGATCCGGAATTTGATGGGAAGCCAAGATGATGAGACAATCTGATAGCAAGGTGTTCCTGTTATTATTTTCACTTTATGCACACGCCAGCGCAGTTGTTTTCCTCCTCTTCTCCTCGTAGCTATAATGAGGCCTGAGCCCGTCAGATATCTACGATTAGAATATGGGAACACATAAAAAAACATTACGAGGGCATGATTAGTCTCTGACGCCTTTTACATTTTGTGTTTTGACAATATTCTCATCAGATAAGACATGAAATGTTTCTGAGGAAAATCATCCCGCTGCTTCTGTCAGCAGGGAGCCAACAGTGAGGCCAGCAGTGCGAAGAAGACAGAGGAAGAGCAAGAGAAGAAGGAGAAGAAGGAAAAGGGAGGAAGATAATGATGAGGAGGGAGCGAGAGAACGATGAAGAGCGCGGGTGAAAGAAAGGGTGGAAAAGAATAAAAAGAGTGGGGGGGGGTGAAGTTGGAAAAGAAAAGGGAGGGAGCAAGTGGACCAGACAAAACGAGTGAGAGACAGATTGAACGAGAAAGTATTAGTTCTCACTGACTGAGTAATAGTCAAGAGCTGCATTCGATATATTTTCATGGCATTGAATATATTTATTAGCCAAGGGAAATGTCAAGCAAACCACATTGGGAGAATAACTTTTTTTCATTATACACAAGGCGGAAAAAAATGTTTTATTACAACTTTTGAATGACAAGCCTGGAACAGTTTCACTTGGACGACCGAGCGAGGGATGTGAAATCTGCAGGTTTTCAAACATAAAGAAATGTAAGCAGATGAACGCACTGTGGTTGTTTCAACAGGTGGCAATGATTCAGTTGTGCTGTAGCTTGACGAGTAAGTAGCTCAGAAAACAACTGTTAAATTAACCATCAGTTAAGGCTGCGAGAGGCAGGAAACAACACCCCCTATAGTGCAACATATATACAGTCTATGATAATTATATATTGTCATTGTTTTGATGTTTTTTTAACATAAGTTTTAAATAGAATTTGTGAACAATTAAGGACAAGTTTCTTAAAAATTGTGAGAACTACTCATTACTAATCAACTGGCAATTACCAACTCAACAACTCAGCAGCAGAAGTAATGAGCTTCATAACTTTTCATTAGCCCATTAAAGATTCTTTCCAATGGTTTAAAGCTGCCATGTGTGAGATTGTCTGTATTTAAAAGTGCAATCCACCTTTTTTTGTGTGTGTGAGTTTTTAATAGTATGACAAAACATCGCTGTTGATGTCAGAGAGGGTTTTCTCGGATTGGGAGCTTGTCACTCCAAATGTTTAACTAAGTCTGAGTCACAAAACCAGGAAAGACACTAAACAAGTCATCACCATGAAATGTCAAAGTAATGGACCATTACTTCGATGTAGTTACTGATTTCAAATTGTAATCCAGTACTCTACTCATTAATGAAAAGAAAAAACAGATGAAAGACGCAATTAATTAACAGCTTTCTCAGAAATACAACACTGACTGTGAACACCACCTGAATAAAGAGGTAGGTCTGAGTTAGGTGAGATGTTAAGCTTTAAACTGAAATTGATTGATTGACTAATTGATTGGACTGATTGATCTTAGTGTGTTCCACTTGAAATCCTTTAAGCCTTTACTCAAAATGATAATGAACAGAGCTTTGACTCACGACTCTAAACAAACCGACGTTTTTGTTTTCTGAAAGGAAGAAGAAATCATCATATCATCCCTACCCCTGCAAAGCCTCTGTGGGTTAACTTGTAAGTCGATAGGAAGATGCAGACAGACGTTTGACATAATGACACCAGCACAGCCTGCAGCGATATCACTGCTAAAGAGTTCCAATTTTAGGAAGGCAAACAATCCAACAGGCAAACATACCCTGCATGGCGAACAATGACATTTTGTGTCCGTCTTATCAGAGCAAATAAATATTGGCTTAGCGCTGATGGAGGCTTGTGGGCCGGATGCTGTTTGTGATTCCGGGAATCAAGTGCCGAGGGGCCCAAAGGCGTGTTGTTGCTTTCCATCCGCAGTCTCCCAATGAGGAGGAATCTATCTCCCTGACCTCAGCTAACACCCCCAGACATGCTGATAAACACTGAATATTTATCATACACGCTCTCGTTCTGTCTCACACACACACACGCGCGGAAACCTCTCACACTCATCTCTCCCAAGGAAACCCAAACACACATGTGCGCTTCATCTTGCCCTCACACACACACACACACACACACACACACACACACACACACACACACTCTTTGTCTCACACACGTATCGTCAAAGAGACACATAAACAGCGTTACCCATGAAGGCGTACGCTCTTTCCCTCCTAACACAAACACACACATGCACACACACTCACGAGCGATGATGCAAGCGTGTTGAAACCTTCAAGGAGCACATCAGAAGATGGACATTAGTTTTCTTTTTTTTTGTGGTGAAACTTTCAAGAACAGTATGTTCCAGATATGAGACAGTGGGAACATAAAACAAATAGCCGACAGATCATGTATATAGGACTGTACTATTCAGCATCAGCCACACATCTCCCAAAAGGTCATTCACAGGTACAAACATTCTTACATTTTCGTCAGTTATCAAATGTTGTTTTCCAGAATGAGAAGCAGCGACTCACTGCTCAGAGCTCTTGACCAACTGGCTCACAGTTCCAACTTCCAGTCATTCATGCTGTCATGTAATTCAAACATTGTTATAAAAAACCTTATAAAAAAATGCTGATTATTTGGACTTCATATTTGTTTAAGTCAAACTCTATAGTCCTCAGGGTGAGTAAAAACTCAAGATGGCTGTTTTTCATGCTCCTTAAATCTTTGAATTCTGCACTTAAATTTAAGACCTTAACTTTATAGCAGCTATAATCAATGTTTTTATAAGCACAATGCATCAAATGACAATGTGGGAAAACAATGTGAAAGGGGTGAGTTCACAGTGATGAACCTTCGGGAGATTATCACCTGAATCAGCAGCTCCCTTCTGCTTTACCGAGCCTTCATCCACACAAATACTTTTTCATTTTAAAAGTGCAACTGCTGGCAGTCTAGGCTCATAGATACAGTATATATACAGGCTGCTGTCATTTGATTTCTTCTGGAAAAGGGAAGGACACATCATGACTGATAAGTGAGTGTGGTGAGCGAATGTGGGTGTCCATTTCTAAACTGAAACAGGGTCAGCAGTGTTTCCAAAAATCTCTGTTTCAGGGGTTCGAAAACGCCAGAGTAGTGTGGATGCTGGATGTAACTGTAGCAAAAGTTATGCATTTTAAAATGAAAACCTACCAACAAAACTACATCAATGCAGGTTTAAGGTCAAGTTTCCATAACACCTAAAGTTAATCTTGATGTCTGTGTATTCAATCATCAGTGTTGTTGAATTGGAAATAAAATATGTATCTTCAAACTTAGAGTGTTCCCTTTTTGGAGTTTAGTGTCAGATCTGCAGCACATAGTCCATGCAGGAAACAGGTACAGAATAGATTGTCCATTTCAAAATGAATTGTTTCCTTTCAGAATCTCATCTCAGAGACTCTTTGAGTTTCTGGTTGTTACATCTAAACTGTTGTTCACTGCACTTATTCAATTCATATGTATGCAGTAAGAATAATATTAAACTGAAATGAACTAAAGTTATTATTGACAAATATTCTTTCATTTCCACAGTTCTTGTTCTCATCCCCACGAGGGATACCCTAGGTCTAGTCCTTCTTCTCTGCATATACACAGTGTGGTCAGAATAATGACTCCAGTCACCACAATCAATACCATGTTTACACTTTTCTGTGCAAATTTGCAGTCATATATCGTGCAGTGTGTCTACCCACAGGGTGATGGGTTAATTATGTGTTACTGTGGCAGGACCTTCCCATTGTGGAGTTAAAAGAGCTGTGTCCCCAGGTCAATAGTCATGTTTAAGCTTTCAGCTCTGCCTTTCTCTGCCTCTCAGTGGGAATTGGTGGTGATTCTTGTGGCCTTTGCAAACTGCTGCATGCTTATACAGGGAAACCTGAGAAGCACCACATTTAGATAGAACATTGTTGCCTCTGAAAATTAAGAGATTGCTAAAACTGTGTAATATAGAGGTCCCAGATTTCATTGTGCAAACATGGAAAGCAGCAAAGTTAAGCCTGAGGAACCTCATTAATTGACTGCAACTTTGATCTTAGAGCTAGTGTTACAATGTGTAACCATAAGTTTTGATCTCTGTAATATTATATTTTTGCAGAGATTCAAAGACAGCTCACACTTTCAATATTATGAATATCATTATACCTTGTCAGATTATTTTTTTGTAAAAACCTGTGCAGTGATTTCCTTCCACTCCAACAATTATCTTTAAAAGCCTATTTTTAGGCAATAATTTCCATGTATTTGAACACATATACACAGTGCTTTCATTAAGGTGATTATATTCAAGAGAGATAGAGATAGCGAGCCCGAGGCAGAGTTTGGCATCTGCTGAGAATTAAAACCTTACAGAGAATGACTGAATCAGTTTTGCTCAAACATTCATTTCACTCTTTTATCTCCAGGTAGGATTAGTGCATGGCAGAGAATAAACTCATGACCTGTAATTCACATTATTCAATTTCAAACTCAAGATTTCTTCGCAATAGTCCCGGGGACTTTGTTCAGCACACTCTGTGAATGTGAATTATCCATTTAATTTTAGTTTAAACGTGTTAGGGTGACATTTAGGGACTAAGGGCTAGATTAGCATTCAGCTGAAATTCAGCTTTCATTTACCGTCCACAGAAGTGACATGTACGCTTCATTGTAGCTAATATTGTTTCGAATTTATTAGTTCTTATCATTGCAAGACAATGTGGCAGGGATTGTAACTTTAGAGACTTGGCACTGCTGGAAGGTGACTGCCATTTTGAAAACTCTGTCAGTGGTGTTTTATCAGCAGGGAGCAGGCCTCTACTAATCCCATGACCTGACACCATAGTTTCATATTATTGCTTGTATTTTGTTTTTGTTTTTTTATTATTATTTTATAACTGCTCTAGTATGCAGAGTGTGTCAAGACAATACTCTCATTTCAAGAAACAGTTAAAAAGAAATTGACAAATTATTACAAGTCATATCAAATGAATCCTTATAACAATTAAAGTGCTTAACTGTTTGTGAAGAGGTGTGACCCTGGTTTTCAGTTTCCGTTTTACTCTATAGACACCACTTCTGCTGTCTATGTGGATCATAAAAAACAGTTTACGGGCTGGAATGGAATAAGATACCCTTCTCAATCATACAATTCCCTAAGTGAAGCTAGTTTTGCATAAACCACGGAGTGATGACTGGTATGCTATCTAAGGACATCGCAATCCTTGTTTAATAAGTAGTTTACATTAGCTGAGTTATATTCGCATACATAATGTGAATAAATATTTGTCCATTTTGTGTGGACTCTATGAAGCGTAGGTAATGCAGATTCAGCTAAAGGAGGTCAAAACTGTTCAAATGATTAAACCATCACTCAAATGGCAGAGGCCTCTTGGCAATTTTATCACAACATTATATCACAATTTTCTGATTTTAAGGACATTCTATGGGGCATCAGTAAGTTGTGTGTGTGTCTGAGGGAGCGTTCTCTGTGCACACACTCATCAACACTGCAATCATCTCACAGCTGGACAACTGGCAGTGTAGCCAAATGTCATTATTAATTGGGTCTTTAACATGCAGTTTACTTGATACCTCAACACTTTCTCTCAACTGCCACTGCACCACATTTAGTAGCTAATCCTGCAAATATTCAAATGTCATTTTATGCTGTTCATCAAACCTTTTCATTACAAAAGAAATGTCTATTTTGCAATACTTTGAGTTTTATATCTTGTTATGCCACATACTGTACTGTGCTAATGCCATAGATATATGTAATATTTAATGTACATAGGTTCAGTGTCAAAAATGAATACTGTTAGTTGCATTTTAGCATATAATGAATGTGAAGGTTTATCCTTGTGTACTGTCAGTCACTTTGCAGTGAAAAACTATATGTGCCCTTGCAGCAAAGTCAAAATGTTTTCTGTCTTCAAACTGCACCTTAAGAGTCTGATGACCCTTCCAGTGGGTTATTCAACTGAGTGCAAGTCAGATCCTGATCCTGGCTGTAGGCAACTGTATGTAGCTCAGCCTTGATGCCCTCACTTTCCACCATGAAATCTGACTCTCAAACTTTTTCTCCATATCCCTGGGGACATGTCCTACTTGTTTTTTTGTGCGCAGAACATGTTATTTGCTTTCAAAAAAACTCTCATGTGCACATCTCACATGCAGGCTGTAATTACTATAATGCTAATGATGATGTGATAGAAAAAATGTTATGTTTTGCTCAGCTTAAGGACGGCCAGGATCAGCTATAGAGCAGCAACCTCTGGAAATGTTAGGGAGATGGTGCAGCACTAGAATCAGGTGAAGTGGTAAAAGAAAAAGGTCAGCAAAACTCTAATTAATGTTGGAAACTGACAGGTACCTCTTGCACCTCAATTAATCAAGACACTGAAGAGCAAAATCTCATAAAATGCATGACTTGAAATGATGACTGGTGATGTTGACTTTGGTTTCAAAAGAGCCAGGTGACATTTAACCTGCTTTTTTTTAAAACCCTAAAATGGCACATGGATGCAGCCTGGTTATTAGAGATGGACCTGTCTGTCCGACCTACTTCCTCTAAATAGACTTTGATGGTGGCAACTTTCATTTGATGCCCTCCATAAGTCCTTGAATGGAAGTGCTGAGCTGCTGATACTTTGGAAATTGAGTCAAGGTGTTTTTTCTGTCAGGCGGGACCTATGATAATTTGTTGATGTTCACCTTAGAGAGCTTTTGAAATCACTCAATCCACTTCAGCTCGGCCTGGAGGCAGAGCCGTAGTTTCATGTCTGGGATCAAAGGAGCAACACTTTCACCTTGGTGTACTGCTGCACTATATTTACTGTCACTCCGCTCTCTCTGACGTGATTCTGGGTTGCTCTCCAAAGCAACTGTAAATTGTGTAATTTACAAAACTGTTGCCTCAAGCTCAGCAAATGTAGTAAATTTTGCCTGGCATCTGTTGATTTTTGCTTTCCTTCATTCACCCTCTGAATAGAGCTGTGATAGA
This sequence comes from Centropyge bicolor, assembly GCA_037975185.1. NCBI lineage: Eukaryota > Metazoa > Chordata > Actinopteri > Pomacanthidae > Centropyge > Centropyge bicolor. The sequence continues at coordinate 414,960 of JBBMOC010000034.1, read as the reverse complement.
CTTTTATGAAAATTATGATCAATAATAAGTCTAAGTTCAGGAAGATTGTGGGTCACCTGTAAAAGCCACTGCAGGTGTAGGGGCAATTTACTAATATTGCTATTTCTTAAAAATAAATTATTGCTGAATAAAGTGAAAATGCCTGAGTAGATATAATGATAAGAATTTTAAGTAAAGGTAGAAATATTGTATATGCTCAAATGGTAAGTTAATGTAATGAAATGTTGGTGGCGGAACTTTATAGTGTTTTATTATGTTGTCCACTGGGGGTTTTTAATTTGGAAGGAGGTGTTAAACTGGCACACTTTGCCCTTAAACCAAGTTAGCTTTTAGACATTGACAAGTTGTTTTTTTCGTGAGAGGAACTCTAGGACTATGTGGAAACATTTCGGGACGTGGGAATATCGACACAACGTGCGGAAGGCAGCCAAGTTCAGAGAGCGACATCAGGCCCAGATGACGTAGCTAATGTCGCGGCTAACAGTTTAGCGGCTAACAGGTGAGTGGCTGACGGCTTAGCGGCTGACGATGTTCAGGTGCAGTCCTCCACCTTTACTAATTAGCTCTGCTGGGAGAACCTGCCCTGTAAACATTTCTGGACTTTCTCAACCTGTCACATGAGTTTAAAATGTTTTACCACTGTACAAGAACTACTTGGAATACAGCATTAAGTCACTAACTGCATTTATTGTTGCTAGCAAGTAAGCTAGTTAGCATTGCCGTTGGCGTCAATTAAGTGGACACAGAGGAGCCAAACTTCACACTCAGGACATGTTAGTGGAGCTGAACTTCAGGAGAGACTGGAATGACATTAGCTGTCAACTTATTTAAATGGTGAGTAACACCTTGTTTTTTCAGTTAGTGGCAATATTGTGCTTTTGTTATTGCATATCTGCTTCTGTTTGCTTCTGATAATACCATCACCTATTGTGCTACATTATGATGTTGCGTGCACAGAGACAGTTGTGTGTACACAGGTGACCTTTATGTGTCTTACTGTGTTTCACTAATGTAAGCTCTGGTTTGGCTTCAGCGCCCCTGATCGCCTGGTTGTCTGCTTATTCCGCCTTGTTCATTAGTCTCTAATATCACCTACTGTTTATCTATCCCCACTTGTTATGCTTGTTTCCAGACCTGAGGCCAGCTCTTCAGCTCTGTTTTGTGGCACTGGAAACGCATGACTACCTTTCATGCTTCTTTAATGTCAGTCTGCTTGTTGACCCTTAAAATGGCAAATTTCTAAGGAGCATAGCACAGAAACAGGCTCCTATTCTCTGTGGATGACCAACTATACATGCAGTTTTTTTTATTGCCTAATAATACTTAAGGTGCTTTTTCTGATGAAAGCACCCTCAAGCAGAAAGAAGGGACTAATAAGTGAAATCATGCAGTATTTGATTAAACCTGTCACCCCATTGCATTTGGATGTCAGTCCCTGTAATAGAGCGCATACAACTGTTGTCATGGCAAATAAAACATTTTTTCCCCCCAAGCTAGCAAGGAAATATTTAGCATGATCACACATTTTTGTTCATTTGAGCTGCAAAAGTCTCTTTTTGTTAGATTCAGGGTCGTATGTATATTTCACAATCAACGCTCTACTCTTTAATCCAACATTTGTGCTTTGCTAGACTAGAGTGAGTAAAGATTCATAGGTGTCCTGGAAAATTGGTGGTGTAATGATGAAATCTCATTGCCTGTAATCAGCACAGTGATCCAGTGGATGGCGGACTCAACTGATTATGGCAAGAATGAATATTGTGCCAACGTCATTTTATTAATGAAGAAATAATTTACAAGTACATAACGATAAATGTGGGTGCTGTAATTAGTAGTAAAGTGCTGTGATTTGAGGGACATGGTACATTTAATGCAAAAATTAATGGCAAAGCAGGCTTATTAATCTGATGGAATGTTTCATCAAGTGTGCAATTGTATTTATGGAGATTAATGTAAAGATGCCTCTATGATAATGAAAACATTCTGATTGAATACAAGCTATTCAAGTTACACATTATTTAGACAGATGATAGTATATTGCTGTGCCATTGTTCTCTTATTGTAAGTGCCATGTTTATTTTTTCTGTGGTATGTTTTCATGTTAAAGTGGGTGTAATTTTTTCAAATGGTGATCATTATATAATAGAATCAAGCATGTGCTCTAATTAATGCACAGATTCACACAAGGGTTTTCACCTGTCTTAGCCGTTAGACCTTTGCTCATGTAGAAGTTGGCAGAACATATGCTGGGTATTATATAAGGTCACCAAACTGCCTGAACCAGTAAGAATGATACACGTGTAAGTCTTTCAGCCTAACATGTGTAACAAAACTTATGAGCAGAGATGTCAATCAAGCACAGTCTGTGTACAAACCAATCCTCACAAGAGGCACAATAAATGAAAACATGTCTGTGGGTGGACCATAGTTGTGTAGGGCTTTTAAAACACCTCCAAACACACACTGTTACTAATTGTATCATTAAGCAAATATATACGCTATGTTTAATGCCTTAGGGTAGAAGCATTTATGAATGTTTACCATATGTCCTGATATGCTGTTTTGCTGAAATTATTTATTACATATTATGTATTGTACAATGTAGAGAAAGACAACATAATACATCTTAAACATGTCAAGAGAAGAGCAGGGAAGGGATTCATTCTGACTAACTAATTACTAGAGGTCGAGCGTCAGTAGGCAGAGAGGTTTCGACAGGGGTTCACCTAATACTTGACATACAGAGAAGTGCACACTTAATATATGGAGACATAAGGAACCATTGGTAGCTGTGCGGGCGATATGGCAATGAGATGATAGAGAAAGGTCAACTGGTAAAGATTTTTCTACACTGTTTCTACTCTGTGTGTTTCTTAAACCATTTAATTTGAAGGTATAACTGTTGTCCATAATTCCTTACTGTCCAGGACAAACTGTGTGTGCACACAACTATGGGAATTATGGTAGTCAGTGCATGAACTTTGTTGATGTTTGCAACAGATAGTTTGGGTAATAACTGTACTATTTGCCTTCTGTTTGACAAAAGTTTGTACAAAAATGTTCTTAAGAAACCAGAATTCCCCTTCAAATGTGCCTGCACTAGGTAGTGGAGTGGTTTTAAAAAAATAGGTTATGACTTGAAGAAAACTACAGTTACAGCTCACAGAGCCAGTTCAGATTAAAACACTGAGTCAAATAGCTGTATATGGGCTCTGGCACACACACACCTCAGGCCTAGATGTGTCGACATTAGGAGGTACTGTGTTTAACTGGTGTTGAGAATGGTGCTCGTAATCACAGAAAAGACTGCCCTCTTGGGTGTTATTGTGATAATAAATGACATTCAGTAGCCATTTATTTCAGATCAAGGTTCTCAAGAGCAGCTCAAGTTTCTGAACATTAAATGATAAATGTGCCAGGAGCTGATCAACAATCCATTGCACATAAGCAGTCTGAATGCTGTACTGGCTGCATTTGTTAGAAAGAGTAATGATGCATCTGTGATGTTTTGTAGCCTTGGCGATCTATCGATGTATCTCCCAAAAATAGTCTCTCAAGAGACAATCTATCATCTTCTAAATTCACCCTGTCATATTGTGCATTTACTACAAATATTTGAGAATGCACACGGCTTTTTCAAAAATGTACTTCTAGTGATATATATTTCACTTGAAACACTTCATCTGTGGTGTTTTCCATTGTTGTTCCTTAAGGTGTAATAGCTGTAATGCAATTGTATCAGCCTTGCAACAGAAGGTCAACTTTAAAAGGTTTCCATTACTGAAAAGGTCAGTGCTTCCAGGTGTGAAGCACAGCCACAGCAGAGATGGAAAAGTCAAAAACATTGAAAAAAAATTTAATTGGATGAATTGTCTCTAATTGTATTAGATTTATTTATTTATTTTGTTGGTGTGTTCACTGGGATGCTTTTCAAGTTTGACAAAAGGCATCGATATTGTGTCCATACATGTGATTAGTGTTTGAGCTTACTTATTTCCCTGTTTGTCAGTGTGTATTTGCATGCTGTATTTCTGTGTGTGTGTGTTTGTGTTTGTGTACATGTGCGTGCGTGCGCGCGTGTGTGGGCTGTTCCCTCCACTACCCTGAGCGGTGGCTAGGGGGTGCACTGTGGACACGGTGTGTGTGTTTATAGGAGAGAAAGAGAGAGAGAGAGCAATAGAGAGAGAGTGTGTGTGTGTGTGTGTGTGTGTGTCTCAGTAATGTATTCCTGCCTGTGGCTGGGCTGGTCACATGGGGAGAGCAGCCTGTTTAAAACAGCCTCGACTCTCTCACTCAGAGCAGTGCGAGACACAGAGACAGACGCACACGTTCTCTCTCTCCCTCTCTCCTTCACGCACGCAGACACACACATGCTCATGCACGCAGACGGCAACTTTCCTCTATCGGACTGACACAGCACACACGCCGGGATAGACACACTCCCCTTGCTACAGTGGAGAAGAGGATAAGGAGTGACAGATCAGGAAAAAAAAGAAATACAGAAAAAGAGGAGGTTTTCAGTGAGTAACCAATTGATTTTCATATTTTTCTTATTTTGATTATTTTTTTTTTTTTTTTTTGGCGGGGGGGGACTTTGCTCTTCTCCAGCGCTGTCTCACCAGAGACCTGACAGGGACTTAGAGAGGGAAAGAGAGTTGGATGGGGGGAATAAAGAAGGGAAGGTGACAGAAGAGAGTGGAGATGTGGTGCTATAGTGCAACATCGGGATACCCCCTCCATCAATCTGTCCCTCTGTCTGTGGGATCTAATGCTGTTAATTAGCAGCGTGCGCTTGGAATGAGAGGAATGCCATTGCGCGGAGCTGGAGTGGGGTTTGTTTCGGACTCTTGTGTGTGTGTGTGTCTGTGCATGTCCCCTCTGTCTTTTTGTGTTTTGTATGCTGGTTGCATTGTGGTGGTCAGCGGCACTGATGTTGAGCAGATTCCCTGAGACACACGCGGCTCTGGCTGTGATTAATAGAAACCCATTGATATGCAGATGGAAGTGGATAGAACACAGTGCTCTTTTCCGGTGATATGAGTGATGTGTTGGGGGAAAGGGGACAGTCGCTGCCTCTTTTCCTCCTTATGTCTTTTGACCAACTGTCTCTGTGTCTGTCTGTCCCTTTCGGTCCTGCTGACTTGCTGTCTCGGACTCTTTCATCCTCCCTACTCACTTCCCTCCCTGCTCGTTTTTGTTGCCGCCACTGACCTCTCCTTCTCTGACATGCTCTCCCACTTCTCACTATCCTTTCCTGTCTCTGTCTTTTCATTAACTTTTCTCCCCTTCTACAGCCCCTTCTATTTCTCTAAGTCTCCAAAGCTCTACATATTCTTTTTATCATCCACCTCCTCCACTCTCTATCTCATTTTCTCCCCCACGCTGCTACATGCCGGTATACATAGTGGATTCCACAGTTGCGTAGAAAGAGAGAGGATTGCAGAGTTGTGAGGAGGGAGGGAGGGAGGGGAGGGAGAAGAAAGAGAGGAATGAAGGAGAAAGTGGAAGGAGGGGAGGGAAAGGGGGGGGGGGGCATTGAAAAGGCTGACACTGGCTTGGACAATTAGCCCGGGGAGCCCGTCCTGGGGTGCTATTCTGAGAGGGGCTTTGGCCCCTGGGCCCTGGGCACTGGGTCACGGGATGCCTTGACCCCTCCAGTCGACAGCTAGGCATGGGAGCCATTATCACGGCCTGATTGATTAGCACTGAGCGGAAATCCCTTTTCTCTTCTCTCCTTGGGAGAAAAAGACGGGAGCTTTTTGTCCTTTTGCTGCTGCTGGTTTAGTATCTGCCTGCCTGAATGTGGAAAGCTCTGGCTCTTTTTGAAACTGTTGTCAGTTATGGAGGTCTGGTCTCTCTGTGGTTGTCTTTTTCTCTCTTACGCTTTTTCTCCTCAGCAACATGTGTGAATGTATGTGTGTATCGGACTGGGTACAGTGTTTATTTAGCTAACAAGACAGTTGCCCTCTGAGAAAGATGCTGCAAAGATGAGTTGGGGGACTTCCTAATATCCAGACATTTGATCTGATTTTCACATTACTTCTTTTAGTCTTGTCATTCTCTGAGATTCTGTGTGTTGTGCACCTGCAGAGGTTGTTAGTGATGCATTTCAGAGGCTACCTGGAGGTTGTGGAGAGAAAAAGGAGTGACGGCACAAAAGAGTAGACTAAGTGATAAAAAAGAGATTTGAAGGAAAATGTGATAAAAGACAAGAGCAGTTGGGGAACGTATACCGTGGGACAGCATGGGAAATCGAGCTTCTCTTTTCAGTCTGCGTGTTTCCCTTTTATTGTGTCTCCATCTCCATCTCATTTCTCTGTTTTGATCTTCCCGGTCCCATCCCTCGCTAACTCTCGCTACTTTTGCTCTCCCTCAGCACCCCCTCCTCAGACTGGGAGTTTAGCGGGGTGTTTAGCCCAGCTCACGGCTGATCAAAGCGGTGTGTGTCAGACTGGGCTTAGCCCAGGCACTCCTAATGGAGCACCGTTTTCATGCCTAGTTGGTGGTGGAGCGGGAGGGAGAGATGGGAGCTTGAGGGGGAGGGGGGTGCAAATAGAAAGACTGACAGAAAGAGTTCAAGGGAGGGAAAGACAGCTAGGCAGACAGGCAGACAGACGGAGAAAAGGGTACAAATAAGAACGACAGAGGTAAGCAGATGAGTGCAGACAGGCAGAGGGAGGGAGACAGGAATGATTAACAAGCAAACTGGGCAAAAGATGAAGAGTGAAAAAGAAAGATTTAAAAAAACAAACAAACAACAAGACAGACAGGCAAGCAGGAGCAAAGACACTCGCTGTCAAAAGCACCCAGAGAGGCACAAAGCCCGAGACAGACACTTAGAGAGACAGGAAGACAGACAGGGAGCAGAGAGACGGGCAGTAAACATGTTTCCAGACCTTTTCTATTGGAGGGACCGAGGCACCAAGCGGGCATACAGTTTAGGCCAGCACAGGATAGCTCCCACATATGGTTTGGTTTTAGGCTGGAAGCAACACCAGACGGAAAGAGGCCTGTGTGTGTGTGTGTGTGTGTGTGTGTGTGTGTGTGTGTGTGCGCGCGCGCGTGTGTGTGTGTGTGTGTGCGCGCGCGCGTGTGTGTGCGTGTGTGTGTATGTGTGTATATGTGTGTGTGTGTGAGTGTGAGTGTGTGAGAGAGAGAGAGAGAGAGAGAGAGAGATAACGAGAAAAAGGCAGAACTTGAGTTTGTGTGCCTGTGTGCATGTGAGCATCTGTGTGCCCGTCTGTGTCGGCCTGTATGCCAAGCACCAGACAGACATGCATGTAAACTCTATATCCATTTTTAACGGACTATAAAAAGCCGTCTAGACTTCTTGGACAATGACCCTGAAATGTTCGAAGTTTTATATCTTCTTATTAAGACATTTTTGGAAGATATAGAAGGAATGTAATTTCTCACCGGCGTAGGAAAAAAAAAGTTACTATTCTAACCTTGAGGAATAAAAAGTCCTGAAATTGGAGAATGGTACTTACATCTTGTTAAGGGGTGATGACTGAGAAAAAGACAGTGGTTGCAGGCATTTTAAAGTGATTCTAAAAATTGATTGAGAAGTGGTGTCAGGTTGATTAAGTGTCACTTAAAGACCGATAGAAAAGTAAGTATATTTCTGTTAAGTTGAAGCTAAAACTGTGCTTTAGATACTCATGAAGTCTCCCCTGTCATTCCTTTTCTCCTATTTCTTCCCTTACTTCTCCTCCACATTTATTTTCTGCTTTCACTTCTCCTTCTTCTCTCATCACTTTTTTTTTTTTTTTTTAAAAGTTTCCCCTCTTTATTCCCCAATAAATCTCCAATCCATTTACTTCCCCTTTCCTCCCTTGCTCAGTCTCCTTCCACACTGCTGGCTCCCCTCTCCCCTCATCCTTCTCTTTTGCTCTCTCAGGTCCACTTACCCTCTTCTTCTTTTTCTCCTCGCCTCTCTCCTCTCCCATCCCCACCTTGCAATGCTGGTGTTTATGCTTCAGACAGAAGAAAGGTAAGGTAAAACTAGGATAATATTTCCCCTAACATACTTACTGCCTGGGTAAACATCCTCCGACAGATGTCCGAGCGTGGGCCTGATCAGAGGAGGGCGGGGTGGGGGATCTCACTGCTGTAGCGTACATAAAGGCTACAAATTGGAAGCCGGTGTGGTGAGGAAGGGGGGAGTGAGGGGTAGGGAGGTACAGAGGTAAAGAGAGTCAGTGACTTTTCTCCCCTTGAAAACAGTTTCTGGAGGGCAGAGGGGATGTTGGGTTCTGAAGCCTTTTACTAGTAGAAACATTCAGATAAAGTTTGCAGGAAAGTCACTTTATGCAATTAGCAATATACACTTATGGCTGTTGTCTGGTTCATGTGCTCTCTGCAAGCAGGTGTCTGTACTTGGCCAATGATTGATTGTTAGCAAGAGAGCCACAACTCTCTTAACACCATGCTACAATTGTAAGTGGATGGTGTGTTTTTGCAAGACCAACAAAGAGCTTGTTCTTCACTAGTGAAATGTCTGACTGACCATGCAGTGTCAGTTTCAGTTGTGCAGGTCTCACAGTGAAACTTTCATTCACCAGTGATGCTTATGAATAGCTCTGAATGGGGTCGGCAGTGGAAGTCTAGTGAAGTAAGGTGTGCAAAACTAAGAAGCAAAGCCTGTTATTAGGTTGTAGTAACAGTGGTTGAAATTCAGTAAAGCTACCACTAAAAACCGGATTCAGATTTAACAAGCTATTTCACTGGATTTAGATTTGACAGAATAACCAGAACCCCAATCTTAGGAGGAGAGAGGCTAGAGTAGCAAGGAGGGCAAGAAATAAATAGGAGATTTTGATTAGGCGTGTTTCTGTGTATGTGCATGCATCAGAGACACATCACATACCTCTGTGAAACAAATGCGGGCGAGAGCTTTGTACGCAACAAGCCTCCAAACGGCAGCAAAGACATGAGAAAGCCAGTTCTTCTCTCCTCCCAACGCACAGCTCCCACGCTTTCTCCGTCTACCCTCTCTCTCTCTCTCTCTCTCTCTTTAGTTAGATATGCCACTTGCTGTGTGCTTTTATCTAAATGCACCTAAGGGTGTGAAAACATGACAAGATTTTGTTAAGATTTGGCCCCAATTAAGCAGCCTCACATGCATTTCAGCGCTCTGCATTTTACAACTGTTTCCTCTCTGCACCCTGAGCTAGAAGATCTGGCTCGGAGGGGGGACTTGATGTGTAATTATTTTGGTAATCCAAAAGAACTCTTGTGCTTTCTTTGTGCATTTTTATTATGACGAGGATATGCAGATATTAAACCACTCTCCAATGCCATAACTCATAACAAGCCCTCTAACTATGGATCTGGACCTTAAATTATGAAAGTTGTGAAATGTTCATACAAAAAACTCTTGGCTGTCTGTAGTTTCTTCTCTGCTTGTATGTTAGATATCTTCTAAACTTTCATATTTGTGCCCCCTTTGCTGTGATTTTGTTCTATTTGTGTATTTGCCTGTTCCATTGCATGCAGTCAATCTCTCAGTCAGCCTTTTTGTCTGTCAACTTATGTGCGTGCTACTGGGTCAGTGTATGTGTCAACTTGTGTTTATATCTGCTTGCCTCTGCTGCATTTTCATCCTTAGACAGCTCTCCATTTAGCCCCTGTAGCATTCTTGCAGCCCAGGCAATAGAAGAGTTTGACTCCTCGAACTTTCTGATCAAAGCAAACGGGGGATGAAAGGAGTGAAATGGATAAACCCATTTATGAATATGCATAAACCCCCCCCATACTCCTCCACACACATGCACACACAGGCACATGCACACTCACAAACGCTGCCTCCTCCAGTAGGGGGCGAACATCCTTTAAAGTGCATTTCCCCCACAGCTGATTTCCATTCTGTGATGGACCAGCATGCTACTTGACAGCAGCCACTTTAATCTATAGATGCTAGAAACACGCACACACTTATTTTTGCATTCTGACACATAAAGTGCTTGCATTCAACATATGAAAATAATTTTCTTAGACACTCGCATACTGTATATTTAAGTGCATCTTGAGGACAAGCAGAGCGGAATAAATGTGCCTCCAGGCTACAGCGTAATATAGTACAGTTTGTGTGCAGTACAGGAATATATGAGGAAACTTAAGCCATTTCTTAGCGAAGTTGATGTGTGATGTGTATTCCTTCCTTCCATCTGTCCATCTAGCCATCCATCCATCCATCTATCTATCCATCCATTCAGCCATCTATATTGTGACTTTGTTTACTGCTCAGTGTTATATATGCTTGCTTTATGCTTTTAATTTCATGAGGCACATGCTTGGCTTGCTCAGTACATGTTCAAAACAATAATTAAAACAAATTAGCACCATGTGTTCCTGCATTGCATCCCTGTCATATAGACAGAATAGAATGAGAAAAACCTCCTATCTTTCTATCAGGAAGTGGTTCCCCTAGTGGTCACACCAGATGAATTTAAGAAAATCATGTTGCATTGTTAGAGCAGTTTGTTGACAACTGATATAGCCCTGGATACTGGATTTTCTTTCTGCCAGTTGTTGTGGCTTTTCACCCACTTTTCCAAGGGTTTGTTGACGCCTCTGTTCTGTTTGCCAAGCAGCAGTTATCATAGCTGTCAGAAATGACCAATATGTCTTGGACTTTTCCCCACTCAATGCTCGTCTATATCTACCTACAGTCTCTACTGAAATCAATTATTTGTGCAATCACCTGCTACTTTGTAAGTGGTGCTCTTATTGTTGCCTGCTCATCCGTGGCTTCTACTGCTGGTCCTGCTGAAGTTCTTTGATTTATTATTTAACTACTCAGAATTTTTTTTTCACTAGCAATGTCCTAGCCTATTATAACACAGTTACACTGAAATGCTTTAATGGAGATGGGAATAAGTATCAGTATGAGCAACATAAAAGGAAGCAGAGAAGTTATGTTGAAAAATGATTGTGAATTTACCTGTTTAAAGCTAAATGCTTTGAAATGGTGCCCATTTACTGCATTTTAAGACAAGCTTTGGAGCAAAATTGGTGAGGGAAGCGGTCAGGTGCAGCTGACAGAAGACAAGACTGTGGTTACTTCTTGAGGGAGAGGAGAGACACAGAGGTCAGGACAAGTGCCAGGAAAAGTTGAGTCAAAGAGGTAAGAACGCTCTCACCTGAGGCAAAATAGGAGAATACAGGAGACACTGAAGACCTGGCAGGACAGAGGAGAGGCTGAGCACAGCTAACAACATATGTGAGTCTTGAGTGTGGGATTAAAAAAGACAAGAGGACTGGAAGGACAACTCGAGAGGTTAGGAGGAGACTAACAACAGAAGTGATTGTGGTCAAAGGAGACGAGCAAGGAAAGTAGAAGAACACAGGAGATTCAATTATGGAGCAGAAGTTTTACTGAAGGATACTATCGGGCATGATTGGGACTAGAAGGAAGGTGGCAGACGAGAGGAGCCAATGAGAGCAGGGGAGAGACCTGGCAGAGGCTAACAGCAAACATGATTGTGGTCAAATATGGGAGAGGAAGACTAGAAGTAATGGGAGGGGTGTGGAGGTGAGGAAATTAGAGGTTAGGAGAGACTATCAACAGCCACGACTGCGACCAGTGTGTATGCAGAGACAAGGATGGGTGCAAGACAAAGGAGGATGGCGAACACATGGGAGCCTAACACCATTATGGCCACTTGCATGATTGAGGTCAGAGAAAAGGAAGAGGTGCAGAGATTAGAGAAAATCAAAGGGGACATGCTGGACAGAGTCCGTGTGATGCTTGGAGTTGTGACAATGGTCATTACACAGAAGACAAGTGGAAGGAGAGGTGGGAAATGAAATGTGGTGAGGAGAGATGAGAATACAGGGGGAGCTTTTCACACCAGTAACATTCAAAATGAAATTGAATTTGGTCTTTTCAAACAGGTGAAATTGCAGGTTTGTCAGCCAAAACCTATGTTAAGCCACAGATTTATGAATAGAACATCCTCTTCTCAGGACTCAAGCACGTTAAATTTAGTTGCTGGTAAAATTTGGAACCTATTTAAGATAAAAATAACCTGAAAACATTAGTAAATTGAATTTTTACCTTTGCCCTGACGACTATTGTTTTTTTGTTTGCTGTATGTCATATGCAGGTCTGCTCTGCTGGTACATCCGTCTTCATTTATTTTCATGTTCACTTCTTCTTTGAGCTCAAATTGAGACCTGATATCAACACCCCTGCGTGCAGAAAACCACCATGTTCAATGTTGACAATGTTCACAACTCTGGGATTGTGCCACGTTATTAATAATGCACTATGTTAAAAAATGAATGAGTTTTCCATCAATCGGAAAATCAACATTAGGACTCCTACTTCATGATAATGACATGCAGATATCATCATCCATTTTTGGGGATATTTTAGGTGTATTTAGTTATGGCTGTTTTGAAATGCAAACAAAGGCTGTTGAAAAGCTTAGGGCTCTGCTGGCTATAGGTGTGTGTGTGTGTGCGTGTGCGTGTGCTTGTGCGGCTTTATGTCCATCAAATGTCTCTGTCCACTCAAGTGTGTGAAGCTGTTGTCTATACATGTGTGTTATTGCTTATGTCCATCTCTTTCCATATCCGTTCATGTAGTTGCTTGTTGGTGTGTATATGAACTTGCGTTTATGCACAAATGTGTGTGTTTGTGTGAGAGTGAGTGTCTCTCTCTGAGCCGGGGGCTTTTAATCTATTAAAGCCTGATCCTTAAACACTAATCAATGCACCCTTTTATATTTCCATTACAGTGCAGGGGGAAAGGGATAAATAAAGCATGACAGTAGAGCTCAGTAGTGGCCACATAACACTGAAAAATCCCAATGGTTGCTCAAAGACGAGGTTTAAATGATTTGTGTCAAGAAACAGGTTGCTGTGCTTTTCTGGTAAATTTTCATTCAGATTCAGTATTTTCATACTTCATATAGTTTATTGCAGTTATACAATGGAGAGATCCATCCTGTTCTGATGTTGGGAACTATTTTCTTAATTAGTGATGTGTAGACGTGCTAGTTCACTTGCTGTTCATGATGAACTTGAGCTTTTTGACCAAAACGAACAGTCATGATTCCGAAAAATTTTGGCTACTGTGTAAACATAAATAAAAACAGAATGCAATCATTTGCAAACAAACTATGTTTACCAACAATGATTTTTTGAAGTGTACCCGCCCCTGTGTAATAATACCCTTTATACAATTGTATTTCACGAAGTGGTGAACCTCATCCAATGACTGACTGTTCCTTCCCAAGATACTGCTTTCATACCCGATCATGATAATATCACCTGTTACCAATGACCCTGTTTACCTGTGGAATGATCTAAACAGGCATTTTTGGAACAGCCCACAACTTTCACAGTCTTTTGTTTACAAAGTTTACATTAATGATTACTTTGGAAAGTTTGTTCAATACTGTTGGTAAAAACCTGTATGATAGTTGCACTGCTTGTGTGTCTTTCCCTGCCTTTTTTTTTTTTTTTAAATCTTTCGTTTTTCTTAATCAATGTCACTGCCTTCCCTCCTCTGTGAAATTAGTTACCCAGTCGAAACAATGTGGTGATTCTAGAGAAAGAAGATCCAAGATTGAATAAACCGGAATTATAGTTTAACACTCAAACAACGCTGATTTGATTACTGATTACACTTGTTTGATTGAAAATAGAAATCATCAGAAAGCTCAAAGAATGCCACCAAAGCAATGTATAAAATGTGATTTCTACAACTGGGACAATCTTATCGGTGTCACTACAATTAAAGGGACGATGAAAGTGTACACTTGACATCCCCACCCTTCATTTTGTCAGATAATTGCTCGTGCTTGCATGAGAATCTGTGCTTTTTGTGCAGCTTGCTCTCTTAGCAGCCCCATGTCATTGGCCTCCCATTACTCTTTTTTTCTTCTTTTAAATGTGGTGCTCCTTGTTCGCGGCATTGCATCATGTATTCCCTTTAGACCGTGTTTAACTGGTGATATATGCACTGTAGCATTCAGCCATCAGGAGAGTACACTTTCAAGCTATGAGGCCGACAATACGCGCTCCCATTTTAGGCATGATTTACAGCAAATGACTGCAGTGCAACAGGAAGCCACAATTGCCCCACCACCCCACCCCATCTCCCATTTAAACCTACTAAACTGACAGTATTTGCCTCTTCTCAGAGCACACTTTATTAGCTCTGTCTGCTTGTGTACATGTCCCTCAACCCCAATTAATTTAGTGTGCTTAAGTGGCAGATTTGCATTAGACTCTGCTAGCCTTTGGAGTATACTTTATTAGTGTTGTCTGGGTAACCCGCACCAACGCGCCCGCACACCCCCATCCCCTGCCACCCCACCCGTCCCCTCATTTCCAACATGCATACATTTATTTCACTGCACTTAGCCAACAGTATTTTTTTTGCAGGAGCGTACGTGTGTGTGTGTTTTTCCGCTCCACTGTGGTAGTTTATTAGCGATGTCTCCTTTGATAGTTAGTGTGCACGCTTGATTATGGCTGAAAGGGAGTGGGCTGGGCGCTGGGCCGGAGGAAGTCTGCCTAATGATATTAACAACATCCTTTATTGGGTAGCTACTGCAGGGAGAGGGAGGGAGAGAAGTGAAGTGAAGAGGAGGGAGGGAGGGAGGGAGGGGGAATAGAGCGAAAGAGTAAGGAGTTAGAAAGAAAAAGGGGCAGAGAAAATTTAGGATGAATCAAAGAGACGGTGTGTGGGGGCAGGGGGTTACCTTGTCGGGGGATTTAGGCAGAAGAAAAATAAAGAGGAGGTCGATAGACAGACTGGAGGCGGAGAGAAGACAGAGCAAAATTATGAGAAAAGCATAATCTCTACACAAGTGTCTCTGACCCAGTACTATGGTGCTAGATATTCTCACTCCATCTTAATATATTTTACAGAACTGTTCATCCCTCTGAGCTCCGCTAATAGAAACTTTGCAGTCGTATCACAAATTGCCTAGCAACCCCCCGTCTGGCTCCATCATGGAGGTCCACTGGGGGATAAGCTGCGTGCAAATAATGGCTAAGTGTCTAACAGCAGGGCAGGAAAAACAGAGATACCTGGGAAAATACCTGTTATGATGTTGATTACAGTCAAGTTTGGTTATATGAGAAGTAACATTTATTGGTCTGAAAAGGTAGAAATTGCAAGACACGAATGGTAAGCAATTGAGTGCTTTTTGCAGGATTTTTTCTTCTTACCCTTTTTACTATTTTGACTTTCAATTTATAAAAAGAGCAGATTAAATATTAGGTGGATATGACTGCGGTGAAAAAGTTTTTTAGCAGGACTTTCCTTAAACATAGTGGCAATTACAAACAGTTATAACATCATCACAACTTAATGCAAAACCTTGATCAGTTGAAGTGAATGACCTTTTTTAATTTAGTTTTCAGTAAAATACAAAAGTCATACTTAGGAAGCCAGACACTCACGGCAGATTTAAGTCCCAATAGAGACAGCTGTTATTGAAGCTGACAACTGAATCTGAAGAGAGAGAAGAGAGAGAAGCAACTGCCGGTTGAATGCTGTCAGGGAATAAGAGGTTGGTTGTTCACACTGGTAATTATGGCTCTTAACATTGAGGTCTGCAGCAAGTCAATCGCAGAACCTAATGGAGTCTGTTGAGTTATGAGGGGGCAGGCAGTAGCGACCGCCATTTTAACCAATTACTGTATCAGCGTTCTATAGAAAAGAGATGATATGTGTTAATTATTGTTTGTCACATCTGTGTATTTGCTCTCAAACATATGCAGAAATATTCTTTTACGCCTAATGTATTCAACTTTGCACAAAAGGGAGTCAAGATGAAAGGAGAGGCATCATTTACACAGCATCTGTGGCGTTACTTTCCAACACACAAACACACCATGTACACGCTAGATCCATTGCAGCACACAAAAGACAGGGAGTGAATGGAGGGGGATTATTTACATAACCGGTTTATGTTCCTTTGTGTTACTGAAAGACATCGACAGACACAAAATGAGATAGAGGTATCTTCTATAAACTGGCATTGTATGGTAGAGAGGGTGGAAAACATATACCCACATCCACTTCCATTACTGTGTTCATGTTTATTAAAGACGACTGAATGCAAAGCAGCATTGAACTATGATCAGTCTGCAAAAGAAGATGTGAGAATGAGCAGGAACAAATTCAGAAAACTAGATTGGAATGCAGATTTTTTTTTGCTTTCAGCTGAAAATATGTGGCTACATTTTTACCTGATTTCAATGTTAGATAACGTGCGTCAAAAACACACACATAGGGTCAAATTTGAGAGGTAACTTGAGTCTTACAGGATAAAACTTTGAGGTCAAACCAAATGGATTTTACTCTTTCGTCAGGTTCAGTTTAGATGCAAAAGAATACAAAGCAGAGAGCGTGCAACTTGGAGTGGGCAAAGGTAGACTTACTGTTGGCTTAAATTTAGAGAAATGGGGACTTTTGAGACATTGATAATTTGCTTTGCATCTTCAAGACACGACTCTGTCCTTCCTCAGTCTTGAACCTTGTATTGTGTTTACAAGTCTGTCTCTGCACACTCTCAAGTCTTGATTTACAGACAGATTACAACTTTGTTTGATACCACTAAATCATTTAATTTCTGTATTATGAACTCAAAACTTAAATTATGCTATATAAAGCAAAAAAAAACAAAAAAAAAAAACGTGAATGGTAGAACAATTTTGTTCTTTAACAAACCTGCGTGTTTCATTGGAGTCACTTTTATGAACAAATAAACCATTCACGCCTCAGTTTTAGTCTGTTTTGGAAAACAGTGCATGAAACGGCATATGTTCTACCCTGTCTAGCACAACCACCAGCACTCACATAGACAGGCACAGAACTGTCACACATGCACGTCGCCACTCGTGCACAAACACTCACACACAGACAGTAAATGACAGTGTGTTGATTGTTAAGCAGCACCTATCCTCGTCTCCCACTAACACCCAGTGAAAGCTGTCACCTTGAGAAGCCTCGCTCTCCACCAAAAAAATGTCAAGGCTGGCAATTTCCTCTATTTACCTTGGCGAGGTGCCTAAGATCCCAGACTCCTCCCAGATGTGTGTGTGTGTGCATGAGAGAGAATGTGACTGTGTGTGATTGTGTGCAAGCATGTTTATTTGTCTGTTTGCAGGCATCTTAGTTTCTGTACAAGTGTGTGTCTGAGTGGTTTAGTGCCTGGGCCGCTCTGTGGCCTTTTTGCTTGTGTGTTTTGAGTTCCTGTGTGTGTGTGTGTGTGTGTGTGTGTGTGTGTGTGCGTGCTCGCGAACTAGACAGAGACAGATAAATAAACTCATTCTCTTGCACTCTGTCTCTCTGTAAGCAGTGTCAGCATCTCTCTGCACCTGTGGCTAAGGAGACATATCAAACACACACAGTCAACAGTCATGCTGTCACACACACACACACACACACACCCATTATATCACACAGAACACAGGCAGACACACAAATACATGCACATGCACAGGCGCGAATGAAATGCAGTGACGACTTTTTAAAAATCCACACATCCTCAGTTTGCAAAAATCATTGAAAACAAATACACTTTGTCACATATGGTACAAGTAGACATGTGCGCAAGTACACACTGTGTCTTTTACACCCATGGATACCCACTACCCGTTTGTCTTTTCCCACCATCTTCCCCCAGGTAGAAAGTGACTGGTCTCTATCTTTATGTGCATATCTGTCTCTGTGTCTGTGTGTGAGAGAGAGAGACAGAGGCCACTCACATATCCTTGACGTGGAGGCAGAGTTCTAAATAGTCCCTTATCAGGAAGGATTAAAAAGTAGAATAGCCTGACTTCACTCTCCATCTCTCTGTGTGTGTGTATGTGTGCGTGCCTCTATCTTTTTCTTTAACTGTATGCACCATATGTTTTATGTTTTCTGATACTGTGCATTTTTGTGCTGTGTTTTGTATGTGTGTCGACTACATCTGTTCAATGTAAAAGTCTATATTTAGCGTATTGTCTATGTCTTTTTTAATTCAATTTTTATATGTTTGATAGGAACTTTTTTGATGCTTTCAATGCTTAAATCAAATACTGTTCCGGCATCCAATGTAGACTGCTTTTACATTCATATTGTCCAATAAAATCACCTTAAGGTTCACCTTAAAGGTTTGCAATTGATGATCTCCTGCAAACCAGCATAATGAATATGGACACAACCCTGGCAAAACCCAAACCGGACAGAGCATGTAAACTGGCTGCCTGAAGCACCACAGTTCTACGGCCAACAAATTGATGCCTGGTGGATAAAACGCCTGGTCCAAACACCAGCTGAACACACCATCTGTTTCTGTGCAATCCCACTCATTAGGGATACGTATTTTCATTTATTTTTATTTCCCTTGTCATTTCACAGCCAACGCTATCTTCCGATTATTTTCTGCCATCTTGTTACTATTGTCATTTCATTTCTGTTATTGAGTTCAGTTTTACCATCTTGTTGTTGTTGCTGATTTTGAGGTGAGACTTTTTTTTTTTCATAAAATCTTTTATGCTTTTCTGTGGCTCCCTCCCAGTGTTGATTGCATCTCCTTTGCTTTTTTCAGCATCATATTTTACCCTTTTTTGAAATCAGTTAATATCAGCCTTTAGTGATACAGTGCATTTTAGACAAATTAGCAGAATAAGTGCTGGACAAACACATTAACATCTCATATTTTACCATGCTTCCATGAACGTCACCACATACAAAATGCAATTTTATGTCCAACATCCTTCAGGTGATTTCTGCCACTGCTGTGTTCATTATGCTTTTTCTGGAGAAGCCACATTTGAAAATCAACGGACCCATCAGTGGAGAGCCCAGAGGCGACAGTCATGCTAGCCTTCTGCCATCTCTCCCTCCAGATGCAACCTTTACATGCTCCATCTGTGACTCTATGATCGCTCTCAGCAGCCACCTGCAGCGGCGCCATCGCTGACAGGCACAACCAGAACGAGTCTCATCTACCCCAATTTTAGTAACATTATCTGTGTTTGTTGATGAGATGCCTCCGTCTGTGCGTGCATGTGTGAGAGTTCAGCATGCATTTTTTTTTAGCCTTAGCGTAACAGTATTCTCTTCCTGCCTGCCAGACAATCAGTTGCACAAGAGCTGAGCAAGATAATTGAAAATTCATAGTCAATCTATCATTAGGAGGAAGAGTGTTAAAGAGCCTTAAAAGAACATAAGGCATCGAGACAATTCATATGTGTGGCAGCATTGGCGCACTTTGTATATACACATACACGCTTGTGTAAAAGTATGAGCATGTTTTAGAGAAAGAGGATGTGTATGCGTGTGCACTTGCAAGCAGTGGATTAGATTTCACTGTGAAGGCATGTTGAACAATCGGTCAATTTCCTGCCACACTTTCAGTTTTCCCTCCCCATGACAAATTCCTCGATTTCCTCACAACACATTCCTGATGCATTATCGGTCATGGTTATTATATGGTCCCACATATTCTGTCTCTCTGTGAGTCTGGGAAGTATCGGATTGCTTGTGTGTTTATGCAAGCAAGTAAAAAAAAAAGAAAGCAAGAACAAGTGAGTGAAAGAGCAACATGTAAACCGACAATGTTTCATCCTCTTGTTGGAGAAAATAATGTCTTGTTAATGGAGTTTGCAAAGAGGAAGAAGAATTTTGGCTTGCTTTGTTTGAATTTCATGGCTTTTTCACTCTGTATTTAAAGCTGGAACCAGTTTGCAATGGGAAATCATGCTGCAGTAACTCAATTTAGAGTCTTTTTATTATAAGTGCATATAAGACACACTTAGTGTAGTTGGCTTTTTCTGTTAGGCACAGTTGGGATTACTATGCTACTACTGTAAAAATAAGATAAGGAATATGTTCATACAAACAAAAGACCAGCTGACACTGTCAGTCCATACTTGCAACACTGAGGGTCTGAAGGCAACATATAAAAATATGTCATGTCATGTCCTGTCTCAATCCATTAAAGCAGATACATGATGCCACATAATGACATTAAAATATTCTTCAGACCTTCCTCCATAAACAAATGAGGTTTTAAACCACAGGGAGAATGTTGTCTGTGAAGAATGTTTGTAGTGGCAGTGGGGGGAAGTGGCATGGCTTAAGGCATCCATATTGTTGAGGAAAGTTAAGGAGGTTTTAGCTCAAGTGTGAAATCCATATTGAAGCCCTTCGGTATTTCTTGTCTTGAGTTGCATGTGTCTGTGGGAATGTGAGTGTGTGTGTTTGCACATGCATGTTTCTGCATTCATGCTCACTTTGCCTATGTGTGTGTTATGCCGTAGAGTATGTGGCACTGTGCATTTAATTAAGTGTATTGCACTGGTATTTCCATTTCAATGTCTGTGCGTCTGTGGTGTAATTCAGACCCTTGACTATTGCAAAAATCCATTGACTGGTAGCTCGAAAAGACAGAAGTGTAGAAAAAAAGTCCATATGGAACTTATCATAAGCGGCCATATTTCTCCATTACTAGGAGCAATTTGTTTTAATTGCCTACTTAGAAGTAATATGGCCTCAAACTAGCATTTTTTCATAAAAACCTAAATGAAATATGAGAATGCCTATTAACTGCCACAATTATGTTATAATAATCAGAAAATTGAGTTGTTAAGACTGGAGAGCCTCTTTAAGATTGTAGTTACACAGCATATGCTGCCTATTTCTGTATGTGTGTTGGGAAGTAAGACGACGGTTACATGGTGGGTTTCTGTACCAAAGGATCCCACTTAAAATTTTAGATTCAGAGAATGAAGACCTAAACCTTTGGTTTTATTCCACAAGCAGGAGATATGATTGTTTTCTGTTTTAATGATTCTCATAAGAGTAAGTTAGCGTGCTAATATTTTACCAGAAAAACAAAACATCTCCCCTACATTTGCAGTAAAAAATATCCTCTCAGGGATGATTCCTAAATAGCACCGTGGCCTCTGCATGCACTCTATCCTGACTGGCTTGAGGGGTGTTAATTAGTTTAAGATAATCCCAAATCTTCAGTGCTCTCATCTTCATACCAAAGTGTATGAACACATCACTGAGATGTAAGAATTCTGCTCAGTCAGAGTTCATGAGTGGCTTTTCCTGTGACTTCATTTCACTGATAAATGGCTGTGAATTCCAAATCTTCAAATGATCACCACATCATCCCTTCCTCTTCTAAGGTCCATCCATATTGCCTGTAATTGCTGATATGAGCTGAACAAAATCAACTGACTCAACATTCTTGGTCACAACATAGCTTATCTTCACTATGAGACAAGCTGGTCTTGGATCAGCTCTGCTATTTTAAGATAATCTGTTCAAGAGCAATGGCAAATAAGAATAGGAAAAAAAAAAGAAAAACTCGCCCAGAAGAAATTACATTCTGAAAGACCTTTTGAAATCAACAGTTAAATAAAAAATATGAAATGTTAAGCACATTTTACCTTCACTTGGTTGACAATGTTCATATTAGACTGCTGATGCACCCAAGGCTCCAGCAATTTCCTTTTGATGTATAGTACAGGATAGAGTTGTTTAAATTTAAACGTACACACGCGTGCACATACACACACTACAGATAACCCCAGTCAGAGGGGATTATGAATATTATTGGAATAAAAACATACATTTTTCTCTGACAATGATTTGCACTTTGTGCTCGGGGCTGCGCTTGACGTAGCTCTTCCAATCGTTTTTCATGTTCAAGAGGCTTTTAGAAAGGCTTTATGTTCAAAAGACAGGCATGTGGGATTCTCATGGGGCTGTGACACTCCCATTAGGAATACAATTCCCACAATACAGCACACATATTAACTTGAAGACACACACCAGCTCTGTAGTCCCCGCCTGCAGCAGCATAGGCAGATTGTGCTTACATTGTACCCCAAGATGTTGGGGAGCTCCGATGCCATTCTTGTAGTATGAACTTCTAAACGGGATTTAGCGTCCTGGCTTCTCAAGGTAAAATTCCTTACTTGTGGTAATATAGTGGTCAAGGAACCTGCTAAGAGTCTCTTAATTTTAAATGCAAATGCAAGTACTTAAAGCTTGGCTGCTGCTTGCCTAAATTAACATGGATTGGGACTGTAATGTTTTGAAGCTTCCAGTACCATACTGCAGTATGTAAAGTAGGTTTTAAATGGGATTTCAAGGGCATAATGGACTGCTCTCTGATATGTTTTCATGTTCCTTGACTCGTTCCTACACACTACATGTGAGACACAGGGAACTGTTTTCATTATTTAAGGAAGAGAACAAACCTGTGGCACATCTGGAAACACAGTGTGTTTAGGCGAAATGCATTATCAGTGGGTTTGTGAGAGGCTGGCATCAATCATGGCCAATCAAATCAGCTCCTCTAATTCCCTTTAAAAGGAGTGCACTACCTGCCATGAGGCACTGACAGCTTTATTGTGGAGAGTCCAGGCTGCTTTCCTCTAAGAGGAATAGAAGGCAGTCTGGACTGGATAGTCTTGTCTCAGAGGTGCAGAGTTGCAAAGCACAAAAGTTTATTACCATAAATATGAGTATATGGTATTGCAAATATGCCGTCAAGGGCAGATGATGTCTCTTTTGAAGTTGAAATAACTCTTTTTGGTCACCATGCCAGAAGCATTCAGTTCTAGTCATTTGAAACCATTGTACTCAATTTTAATATGTATTATTCATGTATCCACATGAATTGAAGAATTACAACATCCCCTGTTGAGAAAATGCTCCTCGTGTGCTTATGAGATCCTTTCAAAACACACAGCACAACGCATAAAATATGCAATTAAGCTAAAAACAAGGCTGTTTTCATTACTTAATAAAAGGCTGACATTTTGGTGGAGCTACTGATTTGAAACCTTTCATTCCAATTAATTTCCACAAGGCATCACACAGGAAATATTTAATTGCAACGTGAATTATCCAAATTTGGAAAATGGTAAAACATTCCTCTTGGCTTCAGTTTGGACGGGTTCTACATTCTCATAATCATACTTTCTCAGTTTACTATCACAGAAGTGGCTGTAAGCAAGGCAGTTGACCTTTATGGGCCTCAGCCAAGTTCCCTTGCGTCAATGCCTTTAAACCCATGAACATGTAGAATGCTGCTAAAAAGTAGCAATTCTACTCAGTTGACTTTGCCTCGGATTCAATAAAGACAAAGTTCAGGCTTGCAAGTGGGCATGACTAACCCATTGTTGCTGATTATTGGACAGAAATAACTTTCATTTCACAGAAACTGTGAACTAAATTTGCTAGAGTGTAAATGGCCTTTTGCAGTTGCTTCGCTTGATTGAGTGTGCACTGCAGTGGAAAAGTAAAATTTTGCACATATTCTACATCTTGACAACATTTTATCTAAAGTGTGAGATTAGGTTTCAAAATACTGTGGCCTAATTTGCAAGCATTTTGATAAAGACTTGTCATTGCCTTTAAAGTAACCAATATCAAATACTTTTTACTAGACAAGAAGATTGCCTAGTTCTCGGCTCTCCTCATGAAAAAGGAATTAAATAGCATGGGCACTCCATTTCATTTGGACCTGACTGAAGCAGGCAGACTTGATTCTTGCCGCTGTCTCAGTAAGAATGGACTGTGGATGGAGATTACACCCCCTTTTGTCTGCTATAGATTTTAGTGATAAAAGGAGGAACAATTTTCTTGCCTACAGTCTGAACAAATTGCTGTCTCTGTTGATGCCAGTGTTGCAGACTTAAACATATAGGGTCTTTCTATGGAAATGGTGTAATTTTTCTCAGCTATCCTGTTTTCTTTTTAGAAAGCTGTTATAGTGAAGTGTTCAAATTGTGAAAGCACTCTCTCTTTTATCATAGTTATTTTGGTTCTTTTGACTTTGCTTACTGGACTTGTCACGTGTCAATAGCAGTCATGGGGCTGTTGGAATTGATTGAGTCATTGCCAATGTAGGAAATGCAAATTCAAACTCAAGGAAAGCAGTCTTGTTGAATTGACAACACTAAAAACTTTTTTTTATCAAAGCAGATCATGCTCTGCCCTTAAAGAAAACAAAAATGTTACTGAATGTCACCTCAAAGAACATACTCAGATCTGTTGTCGCTTCTAGAAATGAATTATCAAGGAAATTCAACTTCTTATACCAGGGAAATTAGATTTCACCTTGAAATTTGTTTAGATTATTATTGCCACATATGCACTTCAAAGACATTCCAATCATTAAAAATGGAAGAAGCGAAGGAGGCGAGCAGCCGTCAGCAGGTTTTCGACTTCACACATGCAGTGGGGCACAGGTAGGCGAGCAAAGAGGGACAGAGAAAGAGTGATCAGAGGAGAGATGGCTGGTCTTTTCTGCAGAAAAGAGCTGAATTTAAGTTGGAATATGAACTGAAATGCAGAGAAAAGCCACTGAAATACTTAATTGCAACATACTATGCTATTGTATTGATTTCATTCATTTATATTATTGCTGCGTTTAGCACAATTCCCTTGTAAAAAAAAACTTTGCATTGAAATGACTTTTACCATAAATGTATGTATTGTTGGTTGTGCAAATGGTGTTTTTGCAAATCGAGCTTTTAGACTGGATGCACAGTGTGTTACTGCAGGAGAATGAAATGGCATAAAATGACGAGGTTATGGAAAAATAACAAACATGATGGGAGATTCAGTAATTGAGATAAAGCTAGGACTCACCTTCTAAAGCTTTGTATCTCTAAGATTGTGTCTGTATTTATATGTATGTTGGTTTGCATTGTACATGGATTCACGCTTCCACTTTTTTGAGATATAGCTGATTTTGTCTTTAAATAGGTTGCACATGAGTGAATTCAGACCTCAGTTAATCATGGAACTGTACATTAACGGGGACTGCTCCCATTGCATCTTCCAGGGATGATTAAACTGATGGCATCATTACATGCACCGTTATTGTGATGGCTTGCCTTAGCTTTAACAATTTTAATTTTAATCAAAGGCAAATGAATATGCAACAGTTGTCAATTCACCAGCCACATATATCTGTGTTATTTTTGAAACGCCTAGTTGTCACTAGAGACATATGGAGAATGCTAATTTTGCACTATTATTCTTCTGTTCTTACCATATTAATATCTCCCCTATGTGCTTACTACAGTGTTTTATATATTAATGATAGGAATAAATGTAATTTCTTTTATGATTGCATTGGTCCAGGATTCTCCCAGCCTAATTTACATACACAGATTGATCAGATAAAAAAAAAGGTCAAATGCAAGGACATCTTTTTGAAATCCTCAGTGTTTGGATGTGTGCTCGGTTATATTCACCAATGACACTGTAATTACAGCAAAGCTGAAGATTTAATTTAAAGGGATGTTGACCCATCCATAAATGAGGCTCCAGATCTCTCCAATTAACATATTGGAGCACCAAAATGGCTGCATACATCAATGGGTTTCCATTACAGAGAGATGGATGAAGTGGCCGGGGGCAACAGACTCTGAGGGGCTGCAAGTGGATGAAAGTGAGTGAGAATAATGACAAAAAATCGGTATGGCAGGCATGTATACACGCGTGTATACAAAAGAGACACAGGGAGCGATGAAGACAGGTAAAGATGGAGAAACACTGAGACAAATCTGTAGAGAAATAGAGAGGCAGAGGGCTGAGCAGCACAAGGAAGCAGACAGGCAGAGATAGACAAGAGAGACAGATAGAGATATGAGAGGAGTCAGGCCACCAGATGGTCTAATGACCACAGGAAATATTACAGCTGGCAACCGCACACCAACATTAATGACACCAGTCATTTAGAGCCCCAAGAAAAGCCACAATGTGTATGTGTGCACTTCTTCCTGAGGGTCTATGTGTGTGGCACATTTAACTGTTCTTACAAGGTCAAGAAGTCTTCCTAATTATTGTATGATAACCAAAAGGCAAAGTCTGGAGACATTTAAACTGTACTATGTGTGATGAAACGCTGTATGCTAAGGTTTGGGCAAGGCTATGGGTGCAAATTTTTCGATCGGGTAAACGCTAAGGATAGATGTGAAAGTCCATTAAGATTCCTCCATATTTTTGTGCTGTCATCTGAAAGAAATGAGGCCCTCACAGAAAATTGAAACGATAAATGTAGTTTTGAAGTTCGCTTTGCGTTCAGTCTGAACACGCCCTTAGACCGTCAGTCCCAGCTATAGCATTAACTTAACGTGGGGACGGTTGCTCTGTAAATTACTTTATAGTTATGTGGGACTAGATAGGAATAATTGTGTGGTAAACATATGTTTTACAGACACTGTAAATATCATCTCTTTTTTCCTGTCACTCTGTCTTTCTGTCGTCATTCCTGGATAATATGGACAATAAATGAAGTCCATTTACATGTACTGTAAAGTATGTGTTGCCTCTCGTCATCCTCTTTCTGTTTCTTTGTTTGTTTCTCTGTCTGTTTCTTGCCTCTCTGTCTTTTCCTCCCCCCTTCCTCCCCTCCTGTCTCTCTTATCTCTCTCTCATGGGTCTATATGAAATATTCTGACCAGGCTCCTACAGTGAACACATAATTAGAAACCACTGAACCGTGACTCCTACATGGGGGCTTTTCTCCTATCTGTTTTGGGAAGGGGGGTTGAAGAGGAGGAGGTAGGGGGTGGGGGGTAGCCTGTAAAACATCTTCATGGTCAGAATACTACACCGGCCTGAAATGATGGTGTCCTACAATACATTTAGACAGATAAGAGAAAGAGAGAGGGAGAGAGAGGAGCGGGAGGATGAGGCCGAATGGATAAATGGATTGATAGATGGGGCATGGGGGAGAAGGGAGAGGAGGATGGGAGGCGTCGACAGTGAGATGGAAACAGAGAGTTATGGCTTGTCTCCATTAGCTCTGTTTTCCACGGCCAGGGCTAACACTGGTACGGTTTATTGTTTGGTTTTCATCTTCATTAATTAGCCAGCATCACCAAACAACACTTGGATTTTAAAATAACAGGACTAGTGAGAATACAGCTAAATAAAAAAAAAATACACCAGCAGGTGGTATCATTAACAGGACAACCATCAAAAGTAACGCTTTCATTTTTTTTTTTTTTTGTTATAGCATGGAACCAACTGTGGCCAGCTCTGACTTCTTGTGAAATGATCATTCTGCCATTATCCTGTCACATTTGGCCAGGTGGCTGTGAGCACAGTACAGACATTTACTGAAAGTGCCAGAGACTGAAATCAAGGAAAACCACAACATTAATGCATTATGTGTGAAGTAAAGTAGAAGGAACACATGTGACAAAGTTCTACAAAACAAAATCCAAATTACTTTCATTACTGATGAATTTGCCAATGTTTTTTTCAATTAATCATCTAAACTAAAATGGACAAAATAGCCCACGGTCCATTGACTTGTCAATTAAATAGTTTATTGTTTCAGCCCAACTGTACTTATAAGTTATATAGATACGTAGAATGTGCATCATACACAATAAAAAGAAAAAAAATGTGGGGTGAAACAAATGATCATTTTCACTTTTCATTATTGCTATGTTGATTCTACTCTGATTAATTGCTTAGTTCCCAAAATGAAAAAAATGAAAATGTTCAAAAGCGTGAAAATGTAAAGTGATTTTAATAACCAAATCCTCACATTTGAAAAACTGGAACCAACAAGCATGTAGTATATTCTCTTTATGAATAATTGAAATGACCAATTGACTTTCAAAATAATTGTTGTCGATTAATTTTTTTAAAATTTTGTCAGTGGCCTGATCAGTGTTTCGGCGATCATCATATCATGACATAATTTCGTAGTGTCATTCATACTTCAGAATGATTCCTAAACAGCTCCAAGTCCCTTGAGCTCTTTCAAGATGTCACTGGGGCAACTTGCTTTCCTTTGGCCACCAACGACATCATTCATTGACTTCTACCATACAGTGGTCGTATTTAACATTTTAATGATGCCAAGGTGACACTTATCTTAATTGTGATCATACAATGACAGGGCTTACTGTGGTCATGTATAGCAGTATTAAGATATCATAGTGTAACCTAATCTCACTTTGCTCTTGTACTGCTGTATTATGATGTCATGACCTCTGCCTTATAATGGCNTGCCAATCTTCCAACACTGTTTTGTCCATGTCTGCTTTCCCCTGGCCAAAGGAAACCGTGTTTGAGAGCGGGCACATGTGTTGAGATGTCCGCTTGTGTGTATGTGTGTGTGTGTGTTAGCAGTCTGACGGCCACAGATAAGGCAGCAGTTATCTTATCGTGCTGAGCCAACCTACCCTAAAACCTCACAAGGTGTCACAGCGTGCTGGCTTTTTCCCAAGCATCCCCTCATTTTCATGTCAATTTCACACCAGTTTTGCTGTCTCTTAGTCTCTGCCCTCGCTCCCCCTTTGTCTCTATCCCTCAATTTCCTCCCCCCCTCCTTTTCATAGGCAGTTAAGCCCATTTTAGTCCAGCTTTGCTCTTCTGCTCTCCCTTCATCCCTCCCCCTTTCTTCCTCTTGCTCTTTTGATCTTTCTTGGTATCCATCCACTTGGCCTTGCGATCAATCTCAACCATCTTTGGCCAACTTTGACAGCATTTGCTATCCTGCTTATTTCCTCTTTGCCCCCATCTGACTCTTTCTTTCTCATTTCCTCTCCCTCTCTTGCTCTTCCCATCTCTATTTCTTGTTTTTCTTCTTATCGCTGACCTCTCTCCTAATACACAGTCCAGAAGAGGCGACAGCTGACTTTGACGTTGCCAGACCAACTCATTCATTCTCAATGTCTTTCTCACTTCCTGTCTTCCATGTTTTTACCACACCTTCATCCGGTTATTTATTTGCAGCTCAACAGAGATGACAGCCTTTTTATCAGCCTGCCAGTCATTTTCCATGCTACTCTTTAGTCACAGCTTGTCTAGCTCACAGTCGATCCCTTTGGCGTTCTAATTCCATCTTAAATCTTATGAGCTCAGTTTTTGGTCGGCGATAGTTGACTTCACTCCCTGACGATCCACATAGGCAGACTATTCAGTGAACTATTGAAAGAGGTTTACATGTTGAGGTGACGGTTATTTAATTTCAGTTCTTGGATTATGCATTCTAGATTAAATCAAAGACTATAGTGATGCAACATATTGTTTGTATCAGTAAGAAGAAATTTGAGGTTTTATGCATAATCGCCATTTATTTCCAAGTTGAACGAGAAGTAAAGCCTACGAACAACTCAGTCAGTGCTGCGTAATCCTAGAATCAGGTGTAAGAAGGCTTCATGTTGATGTTTTAAGGATGGACGCCAATTCTGCATCATGTAGCAGCTAATTGGTTAAAAGGCTGATCTAGTCATCTGAATTTGGTCTATGCACGTTAAAGATGTGACCCAAGCAGGATTGGGGCTATTGTGATTTGGTTACCCTTGCCAGACTACAGTGTTACTCACTGTGAAATATGTTAGCTGGCTTTACAAAACTACCCTTGTTGTTGTTATTTTATTCAATTTCATTTTTTTTGTGAATGGCCAGTTCTTCAAATTCTTGTATAGTCCTGGCAATCACACCAACATTTGAACTGACTTTCTCAGTCTCCATTAACTTTGATCTAAAAGCAAATACTCTGGTCTCCCACCTTGCTCCATCTCCCACTCTCAAGACATAACAACATTTAGCCCTTCCATGCCCTCCCAGTACCACTCCCTCCCCCCTCGATCTTCATCTCCCACCAAATATGACCATCTTTGTCAAACTGTCAGTCGCCCTCCCTCTTTCATCTATTAAATAAAGCCTTTCAGTTCGTTTTACCTTCTATCACTCCTCCCTTTCCTCCCTCTGCCTTTGCATTCCCATCCCAAACCAAGTCAGACAGTTGTTATCAATCTGCCTGGAAAAAAAAAAAAAAAAAAAAAATCTAAATTTTCTTCTTCCCTGCCTTGTTTTTCTTCATTCCTTGTTTTCCCCCTCTTTGACTGCATTTGCATCTCATGGTGCAGAGGTGGACAGATGCAATGATTAGAGGGATATGTCCTCAACATCCCTGTGGGGTTTCACTCCCCTCTCTTTGTCCTTCTCACTGCCTTAAGGGTTCATTATTGTTGCTCTTTGCTATTCTGTGTTTGTCTCTCTCTTGGTGTTTACAATGAAACCTTTCTTTTATCGTTTTTGACATTTTGCAACTCGTTTTCTCCCCTTGGTTTAGAGGAAAATCCCTCATCGGTATATATCAGGCCATTGCAGAAAAGCCAAAAATAATCATGACATATGAGAAGAAGTTGTTATCTGCACTAGTCAATAATAAATTTTATTTTAATGTCAGAAAAAAAAACACTTTTGAAGAGTCTGTGTTGTATTGTATCTGATCGATGCACCACACAGTTCATTATTCTGACAGAAACGTAGTGTAAGGGGGTGAAATGTAATATACCTTGAATATTTCCCAGTCACAAGCAATGACAGCTTCCTTGACATTTACATTTTTCCCCTGACTTTCTAAGAATAGTTTCCTGATTCTACCTCTGATCTGTCAAAGGCTGACATTAAATGAACTCTGTCAGAGTCAGGGGATGAAGTTTGGGTGGCATATTTTAAGTTTTGCTTTACTCTGCCAGAACACCTTTTTTTTTTTTAATCACTTTTTTCTCTGGATTTCTCATGGGGATTTAATACTGGTGGCACATGATTTATGGGGTCCTGAAGTGACATCTTTGACTTACTTTCATATTTAAGATATACAGCCATCACAGAATCAGAATCAAGCCACTGTTGTTTTAAAGAACTGTTATCAAAAGTTCACCTCCTCTTGTTGTATTATTTTCTAATTTTGCCCAGTAAAATTTGAACACCACTTCAACTCAAGCCTATCAGCCTTTTCAGCATAGAACACACCGCCGTGTATCCTTGCTCTGGCATCATGGATCTCATTATCTTTAGTCTCTTCATTCCTGCCACTAGAACTGGTGATTGATCTTAAGTGTGCACGGCAGCTTGCCTACATTAAATCATGGTGCTCTGTTCATGTATCTTGTGTGAGACTGACAGGTGATTGGATAAGGCCTTGAGCAATTGTTGACCCCACCTCAGTGACCTCTTTACAGGGTCATTCTGGGAAGGGTCTGTAAGGGTTCTTGTTCCTGTCCGTGTGAGAAAATCACACATGGCAAATTAAGGGTTTTATTTTCCCAAACTACAATTTTTTTTAAAAGCCAAACCACTTTCACTTGAGCGTGACCACAATTGACCACTAGGAAAAAGGGCGACAGCTTGTTGTGATTGAATCCATGAAACTGAGGTCCAACACAGAGATTGAGCAACAATGAACAATGAGATGACTGATTGAAACAAAGAAAAACATTTATTCATGTTTAGCCAATTGAACACAAAAAGAGATGCAGGGGAACATGCAATATGTGATTTAATACCAGCTGTAGATCATTTCTCAGTTTAATGTACAATATTACTTCACACTTTATTCCTTAAAAACATAAATCCTCTAACACACATCAAGTTAGTGCTGCAGTTTTGAGCTCCCTTGTGAAATCTGATGAGTTAGTTGTGACCAATCACCCTGCAGACATTATATAGATAAGTCAATGCCCAGAGTCTCCCTTTTGCTAGACAGATGCCATGTCAGGACACAAGTAATCAGACAAAGCAGAAACTAAGGTAGCTAGAAAGATCTCAACTTGAGACAAATAATAAAGTCAGTGTGATATGAAACTCTATCTATGACTACTGTGAATGTTGACATCCTTTAATGACAAACTAGACGAAAGGATAGGTGAAATGAAAAAGCTTTGGTAGATCAGTTTAGGATTAGTAAATGTATGAAAATGATGTAAATTGCTACTTTAAAATTCTCTCATTTTACCTCTCATCCAACTCATTCCCCGCTTGATGACTTAATTAGAGCCAGTCAGTCATTGCGCAGGTTGTATCACTGAAAGCAAGGGAAACCTTCAAATGTACTCAAAGCACAGGTGGCCATAAACATAAATTCAGCACATTATACATTACGGCACATTTACATAAGAAACAAGGTAGTGTCTCTTTTAAAGGCTGTGTACAAACTGCTTTGCTGGCTTCATAAAAACACACGAAGCCTTTACACACTTTGTTTCCCTGTCTCATGGCGGTTCATGGCAGTATATATAGCTGAGAACCTTTCTCATTCTCTCCCCTTCTTTATAGAGTTGGGATATGGCTGTGCTAAACCTCATCTCTCTGTTTCCTCCCTCTCTCTATCCTCTTTGTTTTCATTACATTTCTGCATGACAGAGAGCCCCCCCACTCATTACATTAGAATAGGCAGAGAGAGCAGGACCCAAGATAAAGCATCTGCTGCAGTGATGTCAGAAGACAGTTATGAAGCAGATTATGAGGCTTATACTCTGAACTTTCTGCCTCCAGATTGCTCTCTTAACCTCTGACATCCTAACTCTACAATCCCCATGTCCTTTTGTTCCCACTGTCATATTTGCTTTATTGTTTTTCCACCATTAGTTTGTCACTTTTATCTTGATACTTCCCCTCATTATGGTGATCATCAGTCTTATTTATTTACTTTAAACTGGACATATGGGCTGGGTGCTTCTTCGGCTGCTGCAGAAATTGTACAGATGCTTGTTCAACCCCTTATCTAAATTACACTTCAAGGTAGACAGCTATTCATTTGAACAGCTAAATTAGCTGAGGATTAGCATCTTTAGATTAAACAGTTACTTATTGAAGCTTTCCCACTTGAGTACTTGATTCCCATCTCACCTGTTCATGATCCCTCATAACATCTTCCTACTTTGTTGTCTTTTAGGCGTCAGAATTGTTATCACACTGTAATATACTCTTTTATCTTATTAAGACAGAAATTAAACATGCAAACGAAACTGCATAAAACAAAAACAGCAACAGAAAAAATTTAATGCCTGTAAGACCTCCTCACTTCCATTTGATTCATTCTGTGCTGTCGTGCTTGCAATTAAATTTCTTCACATTTCCACCACTCCCTTGGTTGGTAAACATATTCTGCAAATAAACTGTTGTCAGTGGGTTTACCCCCTGCTACGTCCATAGTGGAACTCTCTGTCTCTCCATGCTCGTTTAGCCTTCATCTTCTTAACCTGATCCCCTTGCTTGCTAATAATAACCCCTGCTTTAGCAGAACAGGCAGGGAAACAGAGCAGAAGGGGAGAATTGGGGAGACTGTTGCCTCGATTCACATTGGATTTTGTGCAATGTGCAGTTCAGCAGCTCCGAGGACTCTTTTTTAGCTCATTGATTTATAGTAGTAACTCTTCTAGGGTAACCTTTAATTTTCCATCTTTATTTTTAGTTTGTTTGTGCAAGGTGATGTTTTCATACAGTTAAGTTTCCTCCCGCTTTGGCTGCCCTAGATTTTAGGAGTGAAAGCTAGATGTGTGAATAAATCATACTGCAGGTATATATCTGTCAGACCTTAGTCAAGATATTCGAGACCAATGCTGTAAGATGTTTTGTTCTTCAGATGAAAGAAATTAATAAGAGGTGATGTGCAACATTGGTCGGGTTATTGGAAAGGAAGGAACCTGATTTGACCTTATTCCTCAAAGCTTGTTGGTGCTAAAATGACAGACTAACAGAAACAGCTAAATGAATAAATGCAATCCCAGCTTTTGGCTGTGTCTGCTGCGAATCCCGCCTTATGTTGTAATCCTTTATCCCTGCAAAGAAATCACAATGCTGTGAAGACATCTGTTTGTAAAGTGCATTATGTATGGCCAGTAGACACGGCAAACTGCCACATCTGTCACTGTTACTGAGCAAGCTTGATAACAAAAACTGTAGGATGCAGTAATTAAAAAAGATCCTCTAATTAGTATTTAGTTTCAGTCTGTGTGCTTAAATTGTTAAATTGAAACAAAAGTAATCCAGTGACACAAAACACATGAACTTTTTTTCTTTTGCATTGCAATTGAAAGGTCCTCCAGGTTGACTGGTTTGGCTCTAGTTGGTCTAAGATCAAAAAGGTGGAAATGCAGGCTTTCAGCCAAACATGGCATGGCATGACTTAACACCTCAGCCAAAATTTTAAATAGTTCAACAACGTTTTGAGTGATTTTCCTAGTCCTGGTCTCTGAGGAAATGTTGGCTTTTTACTAGCGTCCGGCTTATGCGATGAATCTGTGCTCCTGACTTTTGGCCCAGTATTTTGCTGTTTCATGTCTGTAGCATGTGCTTCTCCTAAATCAGGATGTAAAGTCATAAATTAACGCTTTACAGGATCTGGCTGCCCACTGTAGTGAAAATCCATCCATGCTGTGATGCTATAGTGTTATGATTGAATATCATTAAATAGTAATGGTTAAGGATGGGGTTTGGATATCTGTGGCTACGGAAATGGGATGATCTGTTGTTATGGCGGCGTTGAAAAGACACATGCTGAGTGTGTGATTATCTCTCAGAGTATTCTTTCACTGATCACATTCACGTCTCATCTATGTATTTTTAATCCCTTTGTAGTAGTTACTGTAGATTCAGCTTTCTCTGTTATTCTCTTTCTTACAGAATCATCCTTTCACTCTCCACATAAATAATTTTGGCTTGGCCTGCTAATATTGTCAAGCTCCCTATCTGGAACTGCACAGAGGCTTGTGGGATTTGTTTTTTTTGTTTTTGTTTTGTTTTTTGCTGATTTGCTTGGTTTTGTTTTGAGATATTTTTTTTTATTTCTTGCTTTTTTTTGTTTAGTGTTGTTATTTTTTGTGTTCTTAGCTGGTGTGAAATCACGT
Organism: Centropyge bicolor; assembly: GCA_037975185.1. Taxonomy (NCBI): domain Eukaryota; kingdom Metazoa; phylum Chordata; class Actinopteri; family Pomacanthidae; genus Centropyge; species Centropyge bicolor. Next base: position 380,298 of record JBBMOC010000034.1, on the reverse strand, counting down.
CGTGTCATCTGGAGAGTTGAAGAACTGCTGAATTGGAAAAGTACAGCTGGTGTCAAGGTCTAGAAGAAGGAAAAAACGAGAGAAAGGTGTGAGTGTGCATGTATGTGTGGCCCTTTGTGTGTGTGTGTGTGTGTGTGTGTGAGAGAGAGAGAGGCAGAGGAAGGCAAAGACACAAAAAGAGCAAGGGAGACTCAGACAAGGAGAGAACAAACAAGAGGAGGGAGAGCAAGAGCATCTAAAAGGTGATGTTTCACATGATAGCACGTTCTGCAATGCTCTGCAATGTGTCTTTCAACACCCCCATAACAGCAGATCACCCCAATTCCATCAGCAAATCTCTCCTACCTTCGCCTTTTTTTCTCGCTTCTCTCTCCTCCAGCCAAGCAGTCAGGCAGTCAGGCAGGTTTTCTGGAAATAAATAAATAGCCTTTCAGCCACTGATGCCTCCAGAGAAACTGAGACGGGCTGCCTCGACTCCACATGAAAACGGCAATGAAACATAAAACAAGCATAATCTCTAACCGTGGTACAGAGATCAGATTCATCTGTGGTAGAACATGTGAGGAGACATGGTGTCTGAAAACAGTTTTTTACTAAAGTGCACAGGTGAATCCTGGCCAAAACAGAAAAACATTGATTACTCTGATTGTAACAGGATTTACATGACAAGGCCATAACATGTTTTTTTCTCTAATCTATATTAAGGACAAGCTATTTATATCCTTTCTGGCTTTTAATGCTCTTGCTGTAGTGAACACGCTGAGATGAGTTGTCTGCTAGTGCACTGATCATCACTTTTAAGCCCAGAGTACATAATCGTTTTCTTGTTGGCTCTCAACTGAAACGGTGTGGGGGCCAGGGAACCATTTTTCCTTCCAAATAAAGTCATTAACATATCATCAAAAATAAAACCATGGATATGTTTGTATATTGATTGTGAAAGACAGAAAATTAAGTTCCATGTGTAATGTAAAGGTTTTACTCAGTTAAGTTTGTCAGCATGTAAGCTGTAAAAACTGTGTTGTACTACTAGTTGTTGTTTTATATACACCACTGATTCTAAAAAAAAAAAAAAAATGTTGGGATACTGTGGGAAATATAATAAGAATATGATCATGTGCTGATCATTTTTGACATATACTGAATTGAAAACAGTACAACACAATATATTTAATGTTCAACCCTTTTTTCAGCTTTGTTAAGTTTTGTAAATATCTTCTTTATTCTGAATTTGATGGCAGCAACATGTTTCAAACCAGTTGGGACAGGAGCAACAAAAGACTGTGAAAGTTGTGGACTGATCCAAAAACACCTGTTTGGATCATTCCACAGGTAAACAGGTTCATTGGTAACAGGTGATAGTATCATGATTGGGTATGAAAGGTTCATGCTTGAAAGGCTCAATGGTTCACAAGCGAGGATGGAGAGAGGTCCAACACTTTGTCAAACACATGATTGTATAAAGGAGATTAATACATAGCCTCAGGAACATTTCATGAAAAACTGTTGGTTGCAACATTTCCTAGGGAAAATAACTGTCCTTGAATCGTCTAAACCCCTCACAGATACACACATTAGGGTGACACGAGGTAATGCTGTAGAGAACAGATATATTTCCAGTGAATTCTGTCTGACTGACTCATTGGTTTAGCTTCCTAACAGTTGGAATATTTTGAGCTATGGGGAAGTGACTCCCTTGTGTACTTACTTGCACTCTCATGCTTGGCCTTCTGGTAACTGTGTTTTTCTGATACTCTTCTATTAAGACTCAATTGTATTTTACTATTAAGACTCAATTACACTCAACATTTCAGTTTTTTATTAAATTGGATTATTTGCTTTCAGAGCTCAAATATCCAATTTGAGGGTCCAACCTATTTAATTCTGTTGTACCTATTCTCGTCTCTTTTATTCTCCAGTGTTGGAGTTTTTTTTTGCAGCTTTTATGCTCGACACTAGACCACTTCATCAGGAGCGTGACGTGGCTGTGGTAACAGCCGTTTTACAGCACGGCAGATTTGGCTGATGTGCGTGGCACGCTAAGTTGCCATGAAGTAGAGCGAGTGTGGCTTTTGTGTGTGCACGTATGAGTGTGTGTAGAAGGCAGCGTGAGAAGCGTATAATCGGCTCACCTGTCCCCGGCTGCAGACTGATGGGCAGGTGGAGAGAATGGAAACCAGATGGAAAGACGGATGGAGGAAGGGGAGAAGCGAATGCACAAAGTAGATAAGGCTGCACTCGACTACGCCTATGGGGTGCATGGATTTTGACTTTTTACATACTGGTTGCACGCTCGATTAAATAAACACCATTATAGAATAACAAAGTAGGTGGGATATAGAGAGTAGAAGGAGGAGAATAATTGAAGACACATTGCTGGGAGGATGGATAGCCTGGAGAAGCATGAAAGAGAACTGTGCTCTTCTGATATTTCACTTCAAAATGCAAGAATCATAATTTGTACAAAATCTCTTTGCAGTTTCTTGCCATTTCCACTAGAATGTATACGCTCGGAGGCCAGTGAAATCTGTGAACGTTTTAAACAAGATTTGCTTAATTTTACAGTCCCCTGAGGTTTTAACAGGATATAATCCATTTCAGAAACACAAATTCAAATCTCCTTGCCAATATAAGTTTATTACTGAATGACTTTTCCGCTGTGTTGAAAAGATAGGGGGAGCATGACGGAAGCCATCCTCAAATAACAGCATAGGAATAGTCACTCTGGCAGTCGCTTTTCGACTGACACCTGAACCTTTACACGGATCAGATTGTTATATTCTGAACTCAAATCCTTAACTGCACATTTTCTGTGGATGTATTGACTAACTCTAGCTTGTTTTAATAGGGTGAAGAGGAGGATCGTGCTGACATTTGGTCCCATCCAAGGTAAGTTTAGTTCTCTTGTGTGGATGTACTGTAGATGTCATTACTCCAGTTCCAACTCACCACAGCTCACTTGTTTTCTCTGCTTTTCAGTTTCTATCTAGTTGGGTTTGTCGACTTCATGTGCTGCTTTTGTTATTTGTGCTGAGTAAGTTTCACAGGTCAGGGGTCCGTGAAACTCATTTCATTTTCCCTATAAATAGGCAAAAAGTGTTGCTCTCTCTCTCTCTTTGTTTTCCCGCTCAACCATTTATGCAAGTGAATCTGCATCATGTTGTAAATTTGTTCTACCATCACATGAAATTTCCCCCTCGCCACTTTGAAGATGGTTTCAGTGCTGAGCGCTTTGTATGAGCTCAAATCAACAATGGAAGCCACATGTGTGAAAAGCTGCAGAAATACCGTGAACCTGTTTAGCATATGTGAGAACAAGGCAGACCATGTATGAGGTTTAAGCTTTGGCCTCTTGAACCAGCGCTGTTGAGCTGCCTCTAGTCGTTGCGTTTGATTTCAAGAATATCATTGGAACATTCTTAGGTTAGCATTCAACAAGCCATCCCAGCAGCTGCCCTAAACCCCATGTTGTGAACCCTCCGGCCTGCCAGTATGGTGGTCTCTGCTTCTCTGTCAATAGCATGTCTTTGGGTGTATCTGGTTGCCGTGGTGACATGTGTGTGTCAGCAGTCGGACGTGTGATGTGTGTTTGTGTGTGCGTGCGGTGGCGGGCGTTGAAAGGACTCCGTGGAGGCGGATAGAGTTCCTCTTTCCTGAAATGCCAGTGACACACACACACACACACACACACACACACACACACACACACACACACACACTCATGTTAATGGTCAGATGCAGAAACGTCAGAAATATGGGCATGCAGACATTGCACACCGTCACACCGGCACCCACAGACACTCAAGTACACACACTCATACAGGAAATGCACAGACGATGTGGACACACACGTAGACAGATTTCTAGATACCATGCAGGCCACTGCCATGCATTCATACTGACAGCTTCAGACTATAGGGTTTCATACAGGGAAGTCCATGCCTGCAGCAATGCTTTGAACACTAATAGTATTTGTACACACTTTTATTAACTCACAGAGACCTGAAGCTAAAGTTTAACGGCACTCATCTTAAATCTAAAAAGAAAAGCATATGATCTTGACTGATTTATTTTAGTACATGAATGACAGATGATATTTGCATACAGAATTAGCAAATGCAAATTGTTGCTCACTCAGCAGCTGCACCAGAGAAATTGAGGGTTAAGGGCCTTGCTTAAGGGCAGCTTTGATTCTAGTCGATGAGGGAAGGAAGAGCATTCCTCATTCGCTGTACCCAGCCAGATTTCCCCCAGTGCCAGTCTGGGGATTTGAACCGAGGACAGAAGCCTGCAGAAGCTTTAGGCTACCTCTGACAACCAGGTATAATGGAGTTTAATTACACTGAGATTCTGTTTTTGCCGTAACTGTAATTGAGTTCAAGTTCGAGAATTTATTCTTCCCATCGGGACGTTTGGCTTGCAGCAGGGCATATGTCATGTTGCATAATCACGATAAACAAAGAACTGAGATTCAGACACACAAGACACATTGGGAGACTGAGACTGAGACTCGGGAGAATAGAATGTCTGTCTGTCTGTTACAGGTACGACTGTTAATAGGATTTGAGATAAATCATTTCTAAAGTCAGATTACTCATATCATGATACTTAATCCATTATTCTTTATGAAAGTATTCTCTTTTAATTTTATAATGCATTACAAAACAAATGTGAGGACTTTTTTTTTTTTTTTTTTTTTTTTACTTTGAGCAGGGTCCTGTTGATTTTTGAAGGCTTCAAGGAAGGTGCATTAACGTTTGAGTCTTATGTAGTCACATAATTGGCACTGGTAGAACCATATTTTACACAAACTTAAAGCTACACTTGTTCTCAGCTTCTGTGTGAAGCTTTGAGCTGGCGCCAAAGAAGTCTCAGTGAAAGAGCTGGTTTTCTTGACATTTTTTCCACTGATTGCATTTGATTTGATATTTTTAACTTGGCACAATGCTAAGTGTTTTTTCAGCTCTGAACTCAACACGAACAAAACAAAACCTGTCACCTCATGCAGCTACTCAATCCTTATTGGAATGTAGAATGAATTGGATGTCAGAAAGGCTGACTGAATTGACTGATCCACATGTGCAGATTTAACCCCATACTTTTTCATGGTGCATTCAAAGCCTCTGTGAAGTGGTGCACATGTGAGATGGCCTGTTTAGATGACAACCTTTCTTTCAGCTTTCTCTCTCTGACTGCTGCAGTCGATGCCGCTGGCACGCAGGTCGGCAGATTGCTTTGTAGACGCCACAGTGTCATTTACACTTGTACAAGTGCATGCATCTTCAGTCTGTGAGTGTGTCAGTGTGTGGGGTCGTCAGTAATGTGAGACTGTGTGTTTTGATCCTTCAGGGTCGCCTTGTCGCCTGAATCACCTTTGCACACACACACACACACACACACACACACACACACACACACACACACACGGTCAGTCTCCCTCAGTCTCTACCTCTCTGTCTCCCACAGTACACACATACATATTCTTACACTGATTTATCCCAAATGTACCCAATGTACCAATCTACTGGTTCCTGATTTATTTTGCAAATGCAATTTGGTGCAAATTGAATTTAAAATTGACTATTACTTTTTACAAAAAGTGTGTGTGTGTGTGTGTGTGTGTGTGTGTGTGTGTGTGTGTGCACGCACGCACGCACACATACGTGCACATGCATATTTACGTCAGTCAATCCTGTTTCTCTCATCTCTCCCGATGTGCGTGTGTGTGTGTGTGTGTCTGTTACCTAAGAGCCCTTTTTTTTGCCCTAATGGCTTCAAAATTACCTGAGAGCTCTTCCATGTTCACTCATTATGTCAAACGTCAGTATATGTTTTTGTTCCTTTTTGTTATTTGTAATAGACTTCCTTTTTTCCTACAGCAGCTCTTATTAGTTTATCAGACAGTTTATCTAATATTGTCAGACAGATGTTGCTGAGATTTTTTCAGTTTTGAACATTTGGAGAAAGAATGGGAGGTAAGGGAGATAGTATAGTTGATTTTACTGCAAGTATTTGTAAGAAAATGATATCATAATTACTTGGATATCTATCTCAGAGTGATTGGAAACAAGTAAAATAATTTTACTAGTGTAACACAATTATTTTTTTTTAATAAGTCAATGAGTAATGTAGAGGGATGATCTCAGTTACAGCAGTAACAGCAGTGAGTACATCAATCACACCGTTACCTTACAACCTGCCTATCCAAGACTATATTTTTCTACAATATTTTGCAGCTATATATTTTTGACAAACCAGACCATATACTGTTTCAGAGTCAGGATGGACATGTTTTTCCCCATGACAGTCCGGACTAAGGCAAGGAAGCTGTTTGGGTATCATAGGTTTCTATCTCTGACCTGGCATTGTTGACATTGGAGTGATAGGGCAAGGAATAATACAACACTAGTGTTGTCTTGACCATGTAGGCAAGGCATCATTTTACCCTGTGTTACACGACTCAAGACTTTTCTGCAGTCCGGATGTAGCCGATGCACATTGACAAGGCAATATTAAGATCAGCGCCAGTTGCATCTCTGTGACCTAGAATTGTTGACAAGGAATAAGCCAAGGAATTGTATTAACCCAGCTGTGTCCTGACCATGCTGACAAGATGTTATTTTCTGGCCCTGGTTCTGCTGTTAGACAGACATTGAAGACATTGCAAGATAACGCTACTGAGAGCAGTATGTCTACTCTGTAAGAGCATTGCTGACAAGCCAGTGTACTGTGGTCTTAAGCACTGTTGACCAGGGAATGGTAAGACAAGGAATAGAATTAAGGCTAGCTATGTCAACCATACATGTTGACAAGGCACGAGTGAGCTAGCCTGCCCAGGCCTGTATTGCTGACAAGACACTGGATGCCCGGTGACAAGCTGCTTGCTATTCCACACCCATGTTAGCATGGCGAGGGTCACATTGACACCTGCAGTCTAGGGAAACTTGAGCCTGTCTTTCCAGCAAACATTGTGGGCGTGTGCATGTGTGTGTCCATTGATAGGAATCAGTAAAGAATCAGTCGTGGGATGGCCCTGGTTGCTGCTGGAGGTCAATGAGTGTGTGTTCTGATGTCTACAAGTGTTTGTGTGTGTGTGTATTTGCCAGGCGGTGGGGGGTTAGGCCTGGATTGCAATGACAATGGAGAAGAATTTAAATGAGAGAAAAAAGGGGATCAGGGACGTTTGCAAGGAGGATGGAAGAGGCTTTGGCACCATTGTTATTCTTCCACTTTGTCATTCTGCCTCTCTATCTCTCTATTACAAATCCTTCGCTCTCTGTCTCTCTCACTCTTGGCTGCTACATTTCTCACAAAAATCACTCTGCCTCTCTTGATTTTTATCCTTATCTTGATTATCTCCCTGCGTGTCCTTCAGCCTTGTATCTCTTACTCCGAGTTTTTCCCCCTGTGTTCGTGTGCTTTTTTGAGTGTCCACCAGTGTTGGACCAGTTGCTTATTTATATTTTCCTTCATAACTCAGCTGCACTGGCCACTTGCTTACTGCCCATTAATGTGGTGTGGAAATGGCCAGGTAGGTAGTTATTAGCTCACTATTCATGTGACTTTAAGACGCTGCAGTGCTGTTTGTCTGTGACACTGGACAATAGATGTTTATTAAACAAGTTCACGCTCAGGAATAGTTCAACAGAAATGCAGCAATTCCCTTAACCCAAGACCATTTTCTCTATGAGAGACAATAAAAGCAACCTTAACCTTTAATGTGCTTTTAAGCATTCATTGTTTTTTTACACTCTCATGTGTTTTTTAGGTGAATTACAGGTAGAAACTGCACAGCATCCTGATCTTTCTGGTCTTGTCTATCTGTCTCTTTCTTGTTTGGTGTAAATGTGCTTCTATGGAGACAGAACCTGAAAGCTTTACCCAACAAATCTAATCTTAGACTAAAAGCACAAACTGTTTTTTTTCCAGATTTTTAATTTGCTGAATGCAGAATCTCTTAATAAATTGGGTAGGTAATGTAGGCTACATATTTGTCCACTATGTCTAAACAGAGAGCACGAGAGACAAACACACACATGCACACACACACACACACGCAGAAAGGCAATCCTTTTAACTTCATTGTTGCAGAGGAAGCAACGGCAGGAACATAAAAAGCTGTACGTTATAAATTCATGAGGTTATCAGCTATACGTGTGATTAGAAAAGAACAGAGGAGCAGAGTCGCTTGTTGACAGAAATGTGCTTCTGGTGCGAACAGCCAGGCTACTCCTCACACGAGATATGACATATTGCAACTCTGAACCCGACGCTGTGCATCTTTTGCTTCCAGAATGCTGGCATGCTGTCTGAAATCACACACTGGGGCAGCATTATGCCAGCACTGTTTGGTTCAATATAAAACAGCAGAATCAGCTTAATGACAGGTCTTCTTTACGGCATTATTCTGGGATCTTGTATACAGTTGGTCTTTGTCGTTCCCCCTGTCTCTCGTGTTATAACCCCAGCCGTCTGTGGTCAAATGTAGCCCAGTTGCTAATATAACCACTCTCAAAACAGGCTCATTGATTTTAATCTCTCTCTTTCTCTGTGTCTGTCTTTCTGTCACACACACATATGCATACACACTTTCTCCCCCCATCTCCGTTTGTCTCCCCCTCCCTCCAACCCCCCCTGCCTGCCTCCACCCCTTAGCGGCTCTAATTGCGATCAATTAGGAAACTTCAGAAGGCTGAAATAGGAGCTGTGACAAGGGGCATCCGCTGAGCTGGCAGGGAGGGAGAGAGGAAGAGAGAGGTGGAGGAGGAGAGGGAAAACGGTGACATAGGAGTGGAGAGAGTTTGGGAGGGGCAGGAGAGAGAAGTCCAAGTTAGTGTCGAGAGATGAGCTAATGGTAATAGCGTGATTGATGTGGCCGCGGCAGCTGAAAGTCACATTGTTTTTCATGCCAGGTATTGATTCCTGACAAGCTCTTGTTAGCTTTGAGGGCGCAGTGGATGGGGCATGGCACTAACATCGCCATGGTTGGGGGTTGTATTCCCATCTGAAATGTATGCAGTTACTCTGCTGAAAGGTGCTTCGAAACAAAAGCATCATGCTCTAATTTCTGAGCATGCCAGCTGGAAAAGGAGACGGGCTCGCAAACTGATTTCAAGAGGCAATTGCGTTGTAACATGAGCACAGAATTCATTTTGGTTTTATTAATTCTGCTCAATGCATTTTGTCTCATTGTCTTCAAGTGCCAGAAATACACTGTATACAGCCTAACAGACCAGCGATGCTTTAGAATATTGAACAACAGTTTTGTGTCCAGCTTTGTCTGGATGGAGAGAAAATTATGAGCAAAAGCAAGTGAATAAAAGTCAAAATGTCAGCACATTGGCACTACAACACAAACATATAGTTGGAGGCTTTTTACTGATAATTCATTTGTAAAAATTACTATAGTGACCCAGACTTAACAACAGAGACACATGATTTTAGTTTATATTCTTACTGTGGGATAATGCCTATCTGCATTACGATTGTACTTGGTTTTCTTTTGACCCCTGCATCTACCACCTCTTTTTCTGCCTTTTGAACGAATAAAATCAGTTTAGGATGAGGCTCCTTTACTCTAGAAAGTAACCTGGAGGACATTACTGCAAGATAGCACACAACATGGTAATGATGTTTGTAATGATAACTTTATACTTTATAAGGAAAGAACCTCTCTAAAGCCACGCTCCCAAGAGTATGATGCCTACTGAAATACACCAACATAAAAAGCAACAAAAACGCAAAACATTAATATACATATAGGAGTGAAGTAAAAATAGTGATGGTGCTCACTAGAAAATATACCCTGGTTAACAAACTCTTACAGTTTGCGAGTTTAAGATTTAAAATATGCAATCATAAAACAACAGCTTTTAACAAAGGAAAAAACAAAACAATTGTAACAGTTCTTGCCTGCAGGTGGCACAACTGTAGCAGCAGCCATTGCTTTCTTTGCCTGCAGATGGTGCACACCTCTGAAAATCATGCGGCACTGCAAACGAATGATAAGGGCTCGGAACTGTGTCTGAAGCTCCACATTGGAGACGCTGACTGTTAAATTTGATTCTCACTAGACTGTGATGCTTTTGTGTGTTTATGCAACCTCAGAACTAAACTCCAAGTGAAGACAATGGGGATAAAGGCAGCTGATCAAATAGAGACCCAAGTCCCAACTTTCCCCTCAACTCAATTTCAGTTTATTTACATAGTATTACAGACTGCCCCTAAACACAATATCCAAGACAACTTTGCCTCTATAGTCTCTTACAGAAAAACAAGGAACTTCTTCCAGTTAGAGTCAAGTAACCCTCCCACCCCCACCCTGAAGGCACAGATTATAAATAGCATTATTATCCGGAAATTTTCCTTCACAGAGACTAAAGTGTGCTGGTTGCCTTAAGCTTTCTGAGGCAACAGCTGAAGAATGTTTCGACCACAGCGATTCTACAAGATTCATGTTATTTCACACGGAGCTTGACTTGCAGATAAAAATAAGCTTGTTGTAAATAAATCTAATGGTAATTTTTGGACAGTTCCTGTCAGAGATATGGGGAATGTGTTCACGGCCTTGGGTTTGTTAAGTGTTTCTGTTTTTGATACATGTACTGGAGGCTGAGAGCCTCTGGTCTCATGTTTAGTTGGCTTTGCCTTGGGGCATACAAACCCTTTTATCTTGTCACCCTAATGCATGTGTGTATGCATGTGTGTGTGTAAGACCAAAAGAGAGAGAGAGAGCAGGGGGTAGAGAGAGAGATGCAAGGATCAATACTAAGCCGTCAGGAGGTCTGCTACTCCCAGAGAGAGAGGGAACAGGACACCCAGCAGAGAGTGGAGAGGGAGAAAGTAATAGAGAGAGAGACAAAGAGAGAAATGAGTGGAGAGGAAGAGAAGGAGGAAGAGACAAAGGAAAAGAGGGGGAGAGATGGATGGACAGTAAAAAAGTAGCAGGAAAGAGAAATAAATGGGGATGGAGATGGGAAGGGAGAGTAGATGTGGTCGGTGATAAATGAACAGATACAAGGGACAGGAAGAACAGAGAGGACAAGAGTAATGCAGAGTGAGGAAAATGGCAAGTGGAGGGCTGCGAAGCAAGGACTGAAAATTGTATTAATACTAGTTGTAACAGGTGAAAATGCAGCAAAATAGAAGCTGCATTTTACATTGTAAAGTAAAGTTAAGCAAAGTGCCGCAAACAGTTTGGCTCCCTTCAGCAGAAGCCAAAGTGGTAGGTATGCCGTAATGCAAACGAATACAAAAGCAGCCTCAAAAATGACCAAGTTGTAGACAAATGATCCTGGCACTGAACATGTGCATCTGTCATGTAACCTACAATGAAGCACAGAAGTGGATATTTGATGCAAATAGTAGCAATTGAATTAAAAAAAGCACAGTCTCAAAACTTTCTTTTGTGTTTAAACCTGAACTTTAGTTACTCAGTGTTCATCCTCGACTTTTACCTAACCACAGTCAGTTGTTTTGCTTCCCTTAAAATGAGCCATATAACGTTTTCAGTTTCTGATGACATGACATTGAGAAGCTCTCCATTATTCTAAAACATCACAACGCCAGTGTAATCTCTGGATCATGTGTGAAGTATGTTTGAATAGAACAACCACTGTCTTGCTGAGAGCTTATACCTATTATAAGCGAATGTTAAATATAAGATAGCAATCATTATGATACCGAACGATGACACATTTGATCCCTGAAGTGAACAATGTGTCCATCAAAATGTCAGGTGTCCTGTTAAAGTGTCACGCAGCCAATCGTTGTGCTTTGTGTCGGCTAAGTGTCTTCAATGTTAATGTCAACCTGTCATGTTTGTACTTCCTGTCTCTTTAGTATCACATAAAGCAAGAATATACTGTATGTGCTGTTGAGTGGATGTTTCGTCCCAGTGTGGCTCACAGTCCATGCACTTTTAATTGTGGGTGACTCCGGTGGGATTTAAACCTCACACTATGGTGGTGTTGGTGCCACGCAAGAGCTCCTCCTTATAGAAACAACAAAAAAAAACGAAGGGTATTTATAACATTCGTTTTGATGCATAATTCAGTGAACATAAACATCAAATGAGCAGAGAAACGAAACTGTATCCCACAAGATCTAAAAGCTTCGACTTGACACCCATAATGAATATTTAAACCCTGATGACCTTACCCTGCGTATGTCTGTAAATGATTTACAGTTCTGCCTCCCACATGTCTATTTTTATACCTTTTGTCTTTTTTTTATTCCCGTTTCACCTCTTTTTATCTTCTCTTTCTTCTTCTGACACATTTTTTTTTTCCAATTGCTGGCTTCCCAGTACTTTCAAATCCTTAACCAAGACAGATAGCAGTGAACTGCGAGCCTGATGTCTGCAAACGAAAGTGCAGAAAGTAAAACTAAAAGAAAAAAAGGGAAAGGGGGAGAAAAAAAAAATCATCTTCTCATCTATGACTTATCTGTGAATATCATCAACTGTAATTATCTCTCCGCAGTGTATTTCAGCCCCTGATGATTAAGTTTCTTAATGGGCTCTGGGAATAGTATTATTTAATGTAGGGGAATAAGATTGGGAATAATACCCCATTATTATTAAATGTATTCGAGATGAAGAATTTCAATTGTGAGTTTCGTTATACTTGGGCCAATAATGACCCAGGTTCCTTAATGAAAGAAATGACTCTGAGGCATAACACAGTTTTTCACAATGTAGCAAAGGATGTAATGAAACGTCTCTTCCCCACTGATGCTTTATCTGGTTTATAGTGTGACAGGGAAAGGAGGATTTTATGCTTTAATACAGAATTTCACTAAATGATTTTCTGATGCTAATCAGTCGGCCACAATGGTTATTAACAGTGCCGGAGACTAAAATCAAAGATAAACAGTAATACTACTATTTTATTGTCATTATGATATAATTAGAATGCAGTGTGGTCATTAAATTGTACTGCATTAGTAGTCTACATACTGTACATGATACTGGTGTTAATGCAGATAATGCCAACATCATATGTGTAAGGACAGTTATAAGTGGATTAGCAATAGAATGACATTAGGGACATTTGCTTCAGTTAAAAAACCTTTTGAGGATTACATATCAAGTCTACTATAATCTGTTTTATTTAAATACTTTGTCTGATAATTTCAAATATATATTATATATATCAAATTTATTACATCTATAGTAAACAAGCCTACTAAACATCTTCTAAGGCTATCTCACAGTCTTGATTTCTAGATTTCTTGCCAGCTCAGAAACAGAAACTCACTCATTCATCGGACATTTAACATAATTCGCAATTTATTTTAGCCCCAAGTAAAGTGAATAAATATAATGTTTCCCAAATAATGCTCATCTATTCTGCTCGTAATCCTCAGTGATATATACAAAAGTCAGTTTTGTCAGGTAATAAACATGATAATAGAGCACCGGCAGTCCGTGACCTTACCTATAATTCATCACACGGCACAGTGACAGAGGGGCCCCTTCACAGACTGATGATTTGATCACTATAACATCTTTAACATCACTGATGTTGGATGAGATTGTTTTGTGCAACCAATAAAACCATAAAGGATTGTTGAGTTGTAGATATGTGCAGACAATAAAAACGACATGTTAAGGAAATATGATTGTGTCGCGCTTTTCCTAACAAACTTTAGACATTCATTTTTATGATGTGAAATAAATACAATAAGTCCAGTAACACATTCTCAGCCCAAATGACTAAATGCATAGTTCAAGATATACTATACAAACCAGGAGAAATATCTCTCAGAAAATCATGACAAAAACATTGACTAAAATTATAACAGTTCCATTAACAAAATCTTGACTAAAACAAAATAAAACAAAAAGACTAAATGACTTTAAACCAACTACAGCTTTCAGTAAACGACTAAGACTAAAACTGATTTAAAATTCTTGTCAACATCGCGATTAAAGTGTCATTTTGGTATCGATACTGAAACTCAAGCATCCTATGAACTCTGTATTGAAACATTATAAAAACCTAGCAGCAGTGTATCAGTTTTATATTCAAATTGAAATCACTAATAGAGGATTAACACAAGATTGAAATGAGATAATCAACATTTTTATTTTTTATTTGCGACAAGCCCAACGGATACCTAAGAATATGACTGTTATAAACCAGCTTATCTAATATGAGATATATTCAGTGATGAAGACCAGCAGCCTCATATTTAACAGAATATGTCTCTGCAACCTGCATCTCTCTGTCTGTCTCAAGGTTAGGGCTCACAGGGGAGAAGGGGGATCAGGTTACACTAATGCATCATGGCTGCTGGAGGACACACATGCACACGCCTCGTCACCCACTGTCTCACCCTATCTCTCTCTCCCTTTCTCTCACACACACCCTTGTGAGCCGATACCCTTGTACGAGTCGAAAGCACCACCGTAGCCTTGTGTTATTGTGCCCTTGCAACCTGCGAGCAGTCTGTTGTCTGTCTCAGAGAAAATCACTTGTCTCCCAAAATAAACTGAAAGCATGTACAATTGCTGAAGGCCTGGCTGAGGTGAAACAGTGGCAGAGCAGTAAATTTCAATTTAAGCCCTGTGTTATGAGATATCCAGCATTAAAATGGGACAAAATTGATTGGTGGCAGGAAAGTTCATTTTGGGAATTTCATATTGCAGAATGTTTGGTCATATTACAGGCATTATATGAACTGCAATATGACTTAATATATTCAACTAAATATTCTTCTGCTCACATAACAAGCCACAAGTATATTTTCATAATACATAACCCAGAAAACATTTGTGAAACATTTGCATTGACTTTGAATGTAAAGGTCCACCTTGCACCGCCAGAAATCCATCTGAGCACCTTTAATCCATGTCTTCCCCAATTATAATGATAGTACTGACGCTAACAGTTATTTTCATTATTGATGAATCTCTTAAGGATTTCTCTGTTTTGTCTGCATTGACCATCACAATTTCCCAGAGCTCAGCTGGCCAAAACCCAAAGACATGAATTTCACATGATATAGAACAGAGGAAAGCAGCAGATTCCTCACACTGGAGAAACTGGAGTTGGAGAATGTTAGATATTTTGCTTAATATAGGGACTGGCTTAGCGATTAAAATTGTTGTTGAATAATTTCCCATTGATTATTACATCAATAGTTGGACATTTTTTAACACTACAGTTTGAAGGATTGGTGGACCAACCACCTAATAAATAGCATCACTTAGTTCTAACAATAACGCCGTCATTGTGTAAGTGTATCAAACTTCAGTCTAATAGGATACATACAAGATAATTGCAACATTTTGAAGTAATGAACAAAGGATGATCATCACTCAGAAGTCAATCACCAGTTAATTTGGATGAGAGGAGCTGACGTGTCATTACTGAAGCCCACACAAATTCTACCTGCTGCATCCCATAGTAATAATGTATGCACGCTCCGGCCTCTTATGCAATATGCAGAGATTGCAGTTGCCCATCATCATCCAAATTGCCACAAGTATGCACTTGCAATTATGCTTACACTCTGAGAAGTAGAAGCCTGAATCTCCATCTGGGCATCCATCATCCATCCATTTAGCTATGCAGCCATTGGTACTGAAAGAGCCAATTAACACAATTGTTGATCCAGGATCTTTGCATTTTGGACTGTTGAATAGACTAAGCAAACAAAATGAAGATTTAGGGGATTTTCTTTTTAGCTAAATGCTTCATTGATTAGTCAGAAAAGTAATTGACAGATTTATCAATTCCATTATCCACGTACTCACTTAGCCCTTTCTATAGTCCTCAAAAGGCAAAGAAGCACAAGTCTGGAGTTTATATCACAGACAAACACTTTCACACTCGCAATGGGCAGATAAAAACCTATGGACATTCACACTGACAGAGATAAAGGCCTCCCTGTACAGATTAGATGCACTTCCACAAGGCCCTGCAAGAGGCTACAGATTGAAATTTCCATCGGAAGACCGACCATTGACCTCTAATATTAAGGAAACACCAGAGTGCAGAGGGGTCTTTTTTCTCTCCGAGCGACACTCTCTCCTTCACACACATGCACAAACAGGCACATATACACACACTCGCTCCTCGGTGTTGTGAGAGGGCCTTATTGTGCGAGCCAGAGGAACTGCAGACACAGCAGAGGACAGACCAGCCATTGATCCGAGTATAGACTCCTCTCCTTCTCAGCCTCTCTTCTCCTTTCTCTCATGCTGCTATCCCACACTGTCTCTGCCTTTTTTCTATCTCAACCTCTCGCTTTCTCTGCTCTTTGTGTTTTCCGCACTCCACTCTCCTACATATAGTTTTTGTCTGCCTGTGATCTACCACCCCCTCTTTCCCTATATTATCGCTTTCTCTCTCTCTAGACAATTTCTGTTACTTTTCTGTCTCCCTGCCTGTTTGTATCTGCTAACCATGCTCTCTTCCACTCTCCTGTCTGCGCTTCTGGTCCCATATTTCTCTTTATTATATCTATCTGCCCAAACCATCCATCCCTCCGCTCTCTCTTTACTATTCCCTTTACTTCACTTTTACTTCGCCTCTCAAATGACTTATATTTTTTTCCCTCCTCATTGTCTCTGCCTCCCAACATTCATGTTACTTTGGGAGCAGAAATTTAGTTTAAAACAGAAAAAACTAAAGTAAGCGTAAGTTAGGAAGACAAAACAAAACCAGCAAGTAAGAGCACAGGAAAACTGTAAAAAAGTAACAAGGGAACAAATGGATGACATGATTGAAAGAGGGAACATTGAAAGAAAGAAATAGGAGATAAGAGAGCAAAGGTAGAGGATGCAAAGGGAAAATGAAAATAATGAAGGGATGACAAGTGGACCAAGAGATGGAAGGATGGCAGAAACTGTGTGAGATCCCGAAGGAGGGAAAGGAGGAAGGAAACCAGGACAGACAGGTAGTTTGTATGTTAAAAGGTGTTGGAGCTGTGCCAGTAAAAACAGGCGCGGAGCTGAACAGGAGGAAATAATTTAGCGAGCACACACACACACACACACACTCACTCAGACACAGCGCAGGTTCAGTGATGGCCAAAGCAGCCCTCTGGTGACTGGTAATCCTCACAACTCTCCTCCTTTGTACATCCCTCCTTCGCCTCCTCTCCCTCCTTCCCTCCCTCCTGCGCGGCTTCAGCATTCCCTCCTTCACCTCCCTCCTCCACCTTCTCCCCACTTTCTTCTGTCTCCCCCCTCCTCCCTCCTTCCTGCCCTGCTCCCTTCCTGCTGGACAGGCTTTTATATGAGCCATGTGGACCTCCCTAATGACATGCGGACCTGTGTGCATGTGTGCGTGCGTGTGTATGTTGAAGGTGCTGACATGTGTGTTTGTGTGTATTTGAAGTGCTGACACGTGTGCGTGTGTGATGGAGGTGCTGACATGTCTGATCGCGGTGTGGTTCTCCTACTGAAGTCATGCCGACGGCCTCTTAGCTTTGAAGAGGCCAGTGAAGAGAGGAGAGAGAGAGGGCAGGGCAGGGGAGGGGAGGAAGAGGAGGACAACAAATTAGACTAGCGAAAAGGAGAAGGGAAAACAGAAGAAAGGAGGAAGAAGAAAAAGGGGATGGGAGGTCTGGAGGATTGAGGAGTGTTGAAAAGTGAAAGGGAAATACTACTGTATTTACTGTAATTTCCTTCCAGCTCTTGTTATTCTATTGGCTTATTGCTTATTATCTTGGTAATCAAGTTACTACAGTTAATCAACACCCAGCTTTGTGTTAAATCTAGAAAATGGAAACATTACCGTCAGAAAGGAGTGACGCACACGGAAAGAATGGTTTGGATGCAGATGAGAGAGGCAAAGGTTTACAATGATCAGACAAAGCTTCTGTCTCATCAATGTTAAGTAGATCCTCTTGATGGATTCAGAAAAAAAACACTTTTACTGCAGTTTATACTTTGTAGAAAAACCTCGGAATGAAATGAATGTTAGATGAAGCTGGACAGATTATCTTGTTTTTAATTTAACAAAGTCCAGTGAAATAGACACCTAAAACACACAGGCTTGGTTTAGCTGCCATCTATTCAGACAGTGTTATTGATGTGAGAAAAAAAATCCATGAAAAACAGCATGAAATGGTTTTCAGCTAAAATGCAAAAGTCATTGAATGAGTGTTGAGTCAAGTGTGTGAACTCCAGTAGGTGGAGAGAGAGGAGACACTTGTCATTGACTTGTTATTTTGTATCATAAGTGCCAGGCAAGTTGATTTCCTTGGAGGTTGTTGGTATTTGTAAGACTTTTCCCAGTGGTCTGATTTATCAGGGGTTTCATGTATTTTTCAGTTTACAATCTCTGCCTTTTCTTTTCCTTCATGAGACATTATGTTTTTGAGTTGTCTGTCCGTCTCTCTGTCCCATTCCCGTGACTGTAATATCTCAGGAATGTCTTCAGAGTATTTCTTTAAATTTGGCAGAAACATCCACTCTGGACTCAAAGAGGAACTCTTTAGAATATGGTGGTCAGAGGCCAAAGGTCACTGTGACCTCACAACACAGGATTTTGGCCATAACTCAAGAATCCATATGTTAATTATGACAAAATTTCACACAAATGCCTAATAAAATAAAATTGGCAATGATGACATTTTATGTGCAAAAGGTCAAAGGTCAACTTCACTATAATGAAAATGTGAAAAGCACTTTTCTGGCCATTAGCCAATGGCATAACTCAGGAACAGAAGTGGACATTGTGAACATATTTCACATATGGTTGGATACTGAACTGGTGACACTAATCTTGGGTGTCCACCGTCAAACTGGTGATTGTATAGATCTTCTTTGACATCGGGCTGAAGATATATGTGAAGCATCCACGTTTTAGAATTTGTAGCTTCATTGCAGCGACATCCGTGTTTGAAACATCGTCTACATTCTTAGCTACAACTTTCTGTCCTTGCCCTTTGCAGCATGACCCTATGCATTTCTGTTTTCCTTCTGCACACATCAGGTAGAGCTGTTTGTTTGTTGAATGGATCAAGCTGGTGTTGTGAACCTTTTTTTCCTACCCTTTGTGTGATTGTATTTTTCCAGCGACCCAGCACTCCTTCAGCAGTCTGATGAAGCAAGCTCTGTGTGACTGACGCACCATAGCATCTCTTTGAAGTGCTATAGGCGTGTTTGAAAGATGAAAGGGAAGAAAGAGAAAGAGACCAGTTGTCTACTGTAATAGACTCTTAGACAACAAAATGCAATACAGAGCGTGCAAATGCACTCAGATGCACACACAACACTTACCAACGCTATATAGCACTATTTGAAAAGGAGAAAAATCAAAGTGTGTGTATGCAAACTGACTATGTTTTAAAGTAGGTGTTAACTGATAATAATTAGTCATTGTCGAACAAAAAGATGGGCCCCACAAGGCTTAACATTTATCAATACTTAGATTAAGTACACAGAGTATAGTTAAGCCTTTTATTGCAAATCTTGCATTCTAAACCATTCCTTAGTGTTTCTCATTAATAAATGTAGCAGTACTGGGATTCCAAGCTTGCTTGAGGTTGGAGGCAACTGATTTTGTTTTCTGGCCAAATAAACCTCATGTCTTCGGTGTGTCGATATACTTAGTGAATATTTCGAAAAAGAAGGCTGTTGAGTGAAGATCCTGGCAAATGTGAACAAATCACATTTTGCACTTGGACTTTGGCAAGTAGGCCATAATGAGTAAATGTCCATTGTGTTGTCTCTCTTGGTGTTTTGAGGAAAAGAAATGTTTTTTTGTATAGAACATAAGAGATCCTGAAAATGTGAAGTCCCTCTTGGCCCTGTTGAACATAAGTGGCTGTGGGGTCCCAGAAGTTTGTGTAGGAAATGTTTGACAGCGTGGCTAGTTAAGAGTGATTGATGCCCGCAGCCCTCTCAGCTGTTAAGAAGAGATGAGGCGAAACAAGTGATGCAAATCGGATTGGAAGCTGCCTGCTGGCATCTGACTTCAGGAATGGTGATTAAAAACACATTATGACAAAGACAACATCTGGTGGTGCATTCAAAGCATCAGCCGAACAGTAGTGTAGTGCTGCATCACCCTGGCAGAACATGCACAGAAGATGAAAGGTGTGCCGCAAAGCTCCAAACTCCATTCCAAACAATGAAAGATGAAAAGCAAAACAAGTTAAGAATTAAAATCACATGTTCCTTGCTTGATGATGCTTTGAGCAAACTGAAAACAATCACCAAGTAATTAGTTTCATTATCATGGTATTTGCTAATCTTCTCCAAAATTGGCTTTGAATTCAGTGTAATATTTGTTGTTTGATATTTCTCAGATTTTTATTGCACCCGCTGATTTAAAAGTAAACATTGTAAACCATGGGCCTGCTTTATCTCAAAACCTTGAAACAGAAACTCCCTTGGAACTTGGCAGACATTGATGTTCATGAAAAATGTAACAGTCTTTGCTGTGGTTGGCTTTGTTACCCAGGTAAAGGTTGTGTCACCTATCAGTTACATGAAAAGGTGATTAAAAGCGAACTAAACAATGACAAATGGGGGCAATTTTCTTTGATGGCACAACAGAAAAGACAACATCTGTTCTGGCGCTGATACTGTAGGGCTGTTAGCTCAGGGCGGCATCATCCTGGCAAAGCATGCATGGATGATTGTCAGAATGAGTTTTACTCTGGACCAGTTGACTTTTTGTCAAGGTCAGTCAGCTTCGATCACAGTCAGTTCTGACTGGTCATGATATGCATGTAGACAGTAAAGTCAAGAACTCTCTATATATATATATATATATATATATTTTTTTTTTTTTTTTTCATTTCTGAATAAATTATTATAGATGTCTCTCTGTGCTAATGTTTACACTTTGCAAATAGTTGTTACTCTTCATTACTTCTAGACCTGGATCTTTTTTTTTTTTTCTAGCAGATTCTCTATATTATACAGTTTCTTCTTTGTATTATACTGTCTGTGATTCAGAGGGTTCATCAGAGACCAACAACGTGAATTTGCCATTTCATACTTGTGACATTTGTCAGAAACACTGTTGGGTTTTAATGGATTTCACCACCTTTGAGATTAAGTAAATTACTTACCATAACAACTGAGCAGCGCAAAAACAGAAAAGTACAAAGGTCAGCGGTGTACAGAAAGTGTCATACTTTAGTAATGCAACCAGTGTAATTTTGTTGTTATGCACTGGCAGCTTGATATTAAAGTTTGACAAATTGCGAGTTTTGCTGCAGTAGAGTTGAAAGCTCTTTTTACACAGTACAAGGACTTAAGATATGACCATTTTTCACTCTTTGTCACTAACTGGGAGTTGTCGTATTATAGTCATGTGTCCATTCACACAGATGTATACTGTGTCTGTGAATGCAAAAGTGTGTAGATAAAAACTTTTCATTCCACTTTCATGCTACATCTTGATGTTTTAACTTCATACTTATGATGGTAATGAGGCCAATATCAAACCAAGAACATCAAAGGTTGTCTGAAGCACGATCTATAACTACCACCAGAGACGGAAACAGAAAGGCTAAAGAGACATAGAGAACATATATGTGAACTCACAAGCAGTCATAATATGTAGCTCCTTAAATGAACAGCCAAGAGTCCTTCTGAGGTGTTCATGAACAAACACAAAATTGTTTTTTATCAAAATGACCTGGGACATTATAGGGAATGTAAACTATTATGAAGAGCAATAGTCATTTATTATACAAAAAAGTAGTTTAAAGGAATGAAAAATTGTCACTCAACAAGAGAAACACATTTTCCCACCCCACCATTAAACTGGCATTTCATTCAAAATGTATCCAAGAATTGTGAGAAATGCACTGACACTTTTGTCAGTGCAACTCAAACAAGAGGAGGTTGTAAGAAGTGACATTTCTTTCCTTTAAAGCCTAAAATATTTTGACTTGTCAGTGGGTGACTGTCACTCCCCACTGAGTTAATTTAAAACGTGGTTATTTGAAACTTTATAATCCTTTCTCTGAATGCAATGCAAAGCGAGTGAGAGAAATTCTTCGAGCGCAAACCTTCTCATATTGACTTGACCTCAGTGATTGCCACACTTTGGCCGTGCATTGAAGATGTAAATCCATAAGCTCGTTTTATAGTCAAATGTGTTAGACTATGATGCAAGACTCAGAAAAACCTGGAAAAAAACTACACACATGCAACGAGCAAATTAAATCCCATACTTTTGAACTACTGGCATTAATGTCTTCAAAGTTAATTTATAATTTAGATTGAATGTTGTACTCCACTCGAAGAAGACTCGGAAGAAATAAGCTGCGCTCCAATTATAATGAAAGTCAATTGATCTTTTGTGTGAAACAGGCCTATTGTCTCTACGCTGTAGGTCTGTGTGTGTGCCGCTAATTGAGTGTGGTGACAAATGCCATGTCATCCATTAAGCCATCTTACTGCCTGAAAGAAAGAACGAAGGAAATGATTTTGCTCCATTGACACTGCCAAGATCATATTGACAGATTGTTGCCTGAGGTTTCCAGGGATCTTCTTCACTTGCAGAGATCAAATGCAGATGTGGTCTGTCAGAAAAATAACAGAAAGTAGTTGAGATAGTCGAATGCTTGGCAAGTACAACAAATGAAAAAGTTCAGAAACTAAATGCATCTCTGCCATGGGACGCGCAGCCATCGATTAGGTGTTGTGTTACTGTCATTTTGTATTTCTGAAATATTTTCTACTTGAGCAGCCTTGGCTCCATCACAAGCAATCATCTTGGGTTTGATTTGATTGAGTTTTCTAAGTGCTGTCAAAGAATGAGTGGCTGTTATTGTTGAGCTGGGGCCAACAAAATGAGATGTATCACTTGGATGCCAAAAGTGGATAGTAATCAACAGATCAGACATATTTGAAGATTGATTGATTTGTCCATGCACAGAAAATGAATCAATGACAATGTTCATCGTCAATCAATCTATTAGATCCTTTACGATAAAATAAAAAGCTTCTCAAATATTAGTATTTGCTGCCATTCCATTTTCAACACTAGCCCTTAGAAATGACCTTTCTATAGAGTTAATTTAGCAAATAGTTTTAAATGATGTCTAACGCCACCCACATTATGTTTTTTTATGATTATAATTAGGTGCTTGCTGCACATGGTAAAGGTTAGGGAAAGGTTGTGGTCTTGGTGTGATACAGAAAACACAGTAAATCATAAAACATGATCATCAGCATTTAACCAAAACCATTTCTTACCTTAACCAAAATACATTTGTTGCCCAACCTTAACCAGATGGGAAGCATGATGCAAACACTGGTTTCTGGTGTCAAAGTCTTGCACTTGTTCACCCACCAGTCAGACCCCTTTCCGGTTAGGTAAATGTAGCACTTCATTCAGTCAAAGAAAACGTCGCCTGTGAACATTGTCCAGGCAGCGATTACACTTGCTGTAATTGGGAGAACAGTTTTGTACTACATTAACATAATCTGTATTCTGTGGTTTTGAACTGTTAGTCGGACAAAACAGGTAATTGGAACATGTCACTTTTGAGCCCTTGGAAAGTGTGAGTAATTTTTCACAATTTTTTTTTTGACATGACAATTAATTGTTTAATCAAAAACAGTACTCATAATATACAGTAATAGTGTCTTTTATGAGGGAGCTGCAGCTGCATAAAATTAGGCTCAAAAAGTAATATAAAGCATGTAATGAGTGTTTCAATCAGCTTTGAGATAAAGGCCAGCGGGATATTCAAATTAGAATTACTTTGTGGGAGGAGGGGGGCAAAAAAGCAATTGCCCAGAGTAGATTGTTTGTCTCGCGGAGTGGAGACGTTTCATTTGTCATGGTCTTATTGAAGTGTAAGCACACACACACACACAAAAAATGCACACAAACACAGCCACACACAGTCATAAAAACATAACGACATGGATTTGCACAAGCGCAGACTAGCGCACACACACCGACCCAGAGAAGCACATACACACCTCTGAGACCTGGCCTGGGTCTCCAGTCTGAATGCTGCAGCTCATCTGGGCGAGCTGTAGTTGAGTTAGTAGCTAATTAGTTTGGCACAGCAGTGTTCTTCCCAGGCCCTGAGTGTGTCTGTGTGTGTGTGGTGTGTGTTGGGGGGGTGGTGCAGTTGAGGGGTTAATCCTCGCTACTTGTTGTTCTACACCACTGCCCCCCTCCACCACCACCACCAACCCCCTCAACTTTCTGCCTGTCTTCTCTCCCTTTCTATTTCGATTCCTTGGCTTTCCAGTCTAATTCTCTCTGCTTTTTCTGTCTGTTTCTTCCCTATTTCTCGCTTTGTCTTTTACCATACACATGTTTTGTCCTCTTTTTTTCTCCCCGTTTGCCTCATCTCTTTACTCCTCTTCCTTTCATTTCCTCCCTAACTCCTACATGTGTTTTCTTCCTCCCATGCATGCAAATTTATTTTAGTTTATTTCCCCACTACCTCTCCCTCAGACTGCCTTATTTTCTCTCTCCATCCATCCATCTCCCTCTCCCCCATTTAATGAAAGCCCCTGGTATTGGACTAATCCAGTAGTGGAGTGTTCTCAGTGTCTCCCTCGCTTCATTTCTCTGTATCTCTCTGCTCGTCCTCCATCTTTACATTTCTCCCTCACCCTCGACTAATGGCAGTCCCCCCGCTATCTTTGTAATCCTGTGTCTCTCTCCCTCCACCTTTTTGTTGCTCTTTCTTTGCCTCTTCCTCTCTGTAGACTAATGAAAGTCTGTGGTGTTGGTCTAATCCCCTGGCTGTGTGCTCACAGCCTCTTTGTTGGTCAAATCTGACTAATGCCCTCCGTCTCACTCCACAGAACAGGAGCCTCTTACCTCAGCCCTCACGGACACACACACACGAACACACACACTTTCACACATCACAGATGCCTTGGGAAATAGGATGATTTTGCTGGAAATGTCTGTCTCTGGTTTGTAAATATCTCGTCACGCACACATTGGCAGCCCAGTGCGACCTGCCCTCTGATTCAGTGTTTCCACATTGTTCTATATGCACACACGCAGCATGTTGGTGCAGAAACACACAACAACGTGTCTGTTTGGATATTAACCCTCAAGCAAATTAACATTTACACTTAAAGCATGATAGCAAAGTGCTGCTTTGGTACTTCTTTTTTGTGTTTATCACTGTTGCATGATGCATGAGTATGACTAGCAGTGAGCTTTGTGTGGCTTTTATGGGTACAATCCCTGCTTTTGTTATAGCAACCAGTTGGGCTCCCAGTTCTCAGACTTTCATCCCCAGCTCATTGGTGACGTTGGGAAACTCAACTTTTCACTGACCTTGGAGGGAACTGAGAGGGAGATTTTGGGTGGTGGCTGCTACTTTAGCAAATTCCAGATGAGTATTTTCAAGGTGAAGGCAGAGGGCACCAACAACAACAATAGCTTTTTTTCCCTCTCAAGCTAATCATAAAAAAATCAAGACGCACTTTAAAACATGTTCAACAGCAGCATTAATGATTTACTGCAGAGTTTCTGTGTCCAGATTTTTACTTCTGGATTCTGAATTTATAGATGTTTGCTATGTTAACATCAGACTGCACATTTTAATGGTAGACATTGAAACATTTAGGAATGTCCACAACTTCAAACACGTGACATCACCAACATGGAATAATTCTTGAAACAGTTTTTGCTGATAAGTGCATCACCACTGACTACAAAAAAACGTTGGCCAAAACTACAGAATACTGCTCTTTGAAGTAGGGAGAGCACAGCCATGAGTGAAAATACCTACAGGTGTGTTTAAAATTTCAATGGGACTCTTTAACAAATGCTCATCGTCAAAGTTCAATGGCAGCCTGAGTGACAGGTATTCAAATAGCTCAACTGCATGAGGGCAGTATTATAGTTTGTGGTTCAAGCTAAAGGCTGCATATAGAAGCTGTAAAGGTGTGCTACAACTGAAATCAGCATCCTTGTGTTTCGCTTGGTATAAAAACTCCTTGCCATTTGAATGAAGACCTGACAAAAAAAAAAAAAGCTCCTAGAAAGCTGTGTGTAACGGAGGTCACTGTGTGGGCGCCATAAGTGCTTGGTTAAATGAGACCTTCAGCTTCTCCACAAGGCTCAACAGTAAATTTTTGCATCCATGAGCTGCTGTCACCATTGATCAGATCTTAACCTACGTTGTAGCAATACTGCACCTAGGCAGCAGACTGACCCTGGCACCTACGCTAAGGCCAAAGCAGATTATTTTCAACTTGACTATTATCACTCAGAGCCATAACTTCATTCAGGCCATGTGCAGGTTGACCCTCAAATGACTGCTCCATTATAGGGCAGACAGTGACCTCATGTAACCCCAGTCATCCTCTGCGATGTTAATGGCTTCTATTGACGTACTGGTACTCCGTGTCCCAGTAACACATGTGCAGATGCTTTAGTCAATGTTCCTCGGTAATGTGGCCTGTCAGAAATATGTGCACAAGATAAATCCAGAATATGCTGCATTGTGTGTCATATATTGATTTTTTTTCTGTCTTTCTACCATCTCCTTGTGCTTGCCCCCGGCAGCACAACGTCATTGACTTTGGATTATGATGTGCTTGTGAGTGTGTCTCGAAGGACTGTACATGCTGGTGTGTATGTGAAAAAGTGAATGCACATGGGAGTGCGCGTTGACTTTAATGTGTGTGGGTGTGTGCGTGCCCTCATTTGTGTTTGAGAGTTTGGTCTTACACAATTCTGACAGTGTTTGTAATATTTTGCAGTCATTAGATTGCCTGTTTATGGAGAATGTGCAATAAATCATGACAGAACATAACCAAACACAAGTGTGTGTTTATCAACAAGGGAAAGCTGTTTCAGGCCTTGCACATTTTCAGCTGTGATAGTGACACCAAGGTCACATTTTTTTAGTCATTCTGAAGCTAAACTGAAATTGAGTTCTAGTGTGTTCTATGACTGTATGGTCATATAGTATAAAATAAAAGCATGGAGTTGTGTTTTGGGATTTGTAGAGGAGCAGGCAGATCTGCAGTATGGGAACTCATAGGGAGCAGTGAGATTTCTACATCCCCAGATCACTTGATGTAGAAACTTAGCTATCAGTATGAAAAAAATAAATATTGCTTGCTAATTAAGGCCAGGTTAAAATCCATATAGGGTGGAAGGTATTATCTATATTATAATAAGTCAAATTCAGAATTCAGTATGATTTCCACAGCACTAAATCTGTCAGTACAACTATAGTCAAGTCTTTTTAACAGAAATGCCGTTTTTATTGACTGCTTTCGATTGCTTCTACTTTGCAGTTTGTTGAGCAGTATGAAGTTACTGTGGATGACACTCTGCAGATGTTTCACTGTAGAACCCTGGAGAAAAGGAGCCACTTGAAAATTTTAAATGTCAAACATCTGCGCAGGAAGTGTGAAGTTTTCATTGACCATAGCCAACAGCGTTCAAAAAAGTGGCAGTCGATTGGAATTAAGATAAAAACTGTTTATTCTGTGAAAAACAGAAACTCACAGTAACATAGTGCTATAGTGTGACATTCCGATTGTGTGCTTCTAACAGCATAAGTGCTGAGGAATGTATATTATCCTGAGATTATGGAGATAACACATTAACATGTAAGAAGTATTAAGTTTGCATTCACCGTAAATGGCATCAACAGCAGATTAAATGGTACTAGATCAGAAGGGGAGGTGGGTTCTTACTACAATAGGATGAAATAAACCTAGCCTATAAAAATGGAAAATTATGAACAAAGCTCTGTCTGTACTATAAATCTGGTTCTACCAAGTCTAATTTGCTCACTGGTGACTTTCATTGTGTTTAGAAAATTTAAAAGATGACAATCAAAATCTAATTCTGAAAGTACAATGAGCAGACATAGAATTTGACCAGGTTAATTAACACTCATACATTTACGGACAGATAAAGGATTTGCAATTACGAACCCAACTAGGAAGAGATGAGATGGTGATAGAAAAAACAACTTCCACGTCGTGTATAATTATATTCTTGATTTTCTCAAAGTTAATTGTTGTTTGGACATGTACACATGTCGTATTCTTGTGACATTGGTGCAGACACACATCAAGTTTATGTCATAGAAATGACAGTTTTAAAGTACATACACACACTGTAGATCTTGTAATATGTCCCCAGGCGCTGAAATGCATGCACAGCACAAGACAAATGCTTGACAGTTGAGTTTTTTCCTCAAATTGTTTTTTCTTGAAAAGTAGATATAATTTGAAAAAGTGACACCTACTCACTTTTGAAAGCTCGGAAAGAAAATAAATTATACGCGGCTCATTTTAAAGAACAGCCACAATTGAAGTCTCTTGTCAGCATCAATAATGTTTACAGCCTTGCCCTAGATCTACTAGCTATTCTAAATTATCCACTTTAGGTAATGGTTTCCTTTCCAAGAATGACTATAAAGCATTCAGGGATTAAGCCCATTGTTAAACACGGCCTTCAGTATTTATGCGCTATACATGTAAAATGTCTAAATTTCACGTCAGCTCCTTAGTTTCAAACTTCTCTTTTTCCGTCCTCACTCTGCTTTGTGCTCCCAGTAAATGCTTCAGACCGTATTTCAAACCAGAATCTCTCATGTGGGAAGTTAAACATGTACAAGTCAGCCAAAGGTGAAATCCAGCCCTGCCAAGGTAGATTTTCAGCTTACAAGGTCTCAGGCAAGACTCCTCTGATTCATAAAGGGTGTGTGGTGGGAGCAAATAAATGTCTGGAAGTGTGTGTGAGACTGTGTGTGATCACTGGAAATATAAAGCTTCAACCTGTCTCATCCGTGGAGGCATCTCATGATCCGTCTGTTTACCTAACATTTCAAAGGCCGTGACAACAAAATTGCTGTAATTCATTTTGCGTTGAAAGATTCACTTCAACTTTATGTGTGGCTGAAAAGACTTGAGAAAGTGATTAATAATAAAAATAATTCTAATAATCAAATTTAATCCCTCAATATTCCTAAAACATTGAGTTTGAGCTTTCTGGAGTTGGAACAAACTCATGGTGGTAGAAAGTCAGAAAGGAGAGGAAGAAGTCATGAGACGGATGTATAGAGACAAGCAAAAGGCATCTGAGAGAAAACCGAAAACAGCAAGATACACAAGCCCACAAACATAGAGAGCGTAAACACCAGGGACGATATGAGGGAAAAGGTGAAAGGTGTCCCCACCTCTCTAGGCAGCTCTCTCCAGCTTCTTGTCTAATCCGACAGAAGCTGCCATGAAATCAGCTCTCCTGCTCCTTGCCTCCTGCCTCGGGTGTAAAACCACGGTAGAATCAAGCAGAGAGAATAACGGAAGAGCAGGGGAGCTAATCCACCCGTTGGCCTGCATGCTCGGGGATTTGGGACTAACTCCTATCACTTACCATGAAGGAGGAGGAGGAGAAGAAGGTGGAGGAGTATGAGTATGGGCCAAAGAAATGGCTATTTTCTCCCGGCACATCACATCGCTCGCCTTTTTTCTGTCAGTCAAGCCACTGCTTTCGCCCTCTCAGCTTCCCACTGTTCTAATATGGCCATTTACTCGTTTTCCACTCTGTCTCTGGTGCTCACTCACTTTCTGTGTTTCAGCCTCGTTCCCTCTCCACCCAACTCCGTCCCTCCTCTGCCCCCCCCACCTCTTCCTATCCATCTTTCTCAGCAAGCTTTGTTAATACCCCTCTATCTCGAACCACTGTGTGAGCCAATTTAGATCCCAGAGCAAAGCTATGAACTTCATTCCTGCTGCCAGTTCACAGAGAAAGACATCCAAAAGAGTTATGTAGATATGGCAGTTAACAAAGTATCCATGGGGAGAAGTTTAATATGAGATTAGGGGTTTATTGCTCAGATAATAACAAATGTAGTGCACTAATTAAATGTATTAATTTTAATTTTCAGTAACGTCTGGTTTATTCGATAGTCTGCCATGGAGAGTCTAGATAACATGCAAGAATGGTCGGCAGCCTGTCTTAAGGCAGCCAAGTCATTACAGCAGTTTGGACCCAGACCACTAGACTTCATTCCTGTGGCCTCAAACCCACGAAGGTGTTAAACACAGCTGTGACATAAAGAAAGTTCAGGATGCACCATAAGATGTGAAGAATATCCTTTGAGAGATCTATTTAAAATTACACCTTAACTGAAATAATAAGTTAGACATTTTGGAGGAGCGCATGTGTGTATGCCACCATCAGCCAGCTAATTTAGCCTAGCATTAAGACAGCAAACAGGGGCAAACAACTAGCATGGCATGTTCAAAGATAACAAGTGTGAAAATGTACATTACTCTGTTTGACAGGCGGGTAACATGCTGGACAATTTCTTGGCCAAAAAGGGTTGCCAGCAATTTAGCTCTTACCCAGTGCATGCTGGGATTGGCTCCAGGTCCCAACAGCCCTGAACAAGACACAAATGTATAGAAACTGGGTGTATAGAGGAATATGGGTAGAGAGATGGATGGAATGAGCTGCTATGAGAGATATGACAATCACTGACTAATTCATGGATAAACACTCTTGTTGATGAAGAGATCAGGCTGGAGTCCATCTGGAGTCAATGCCGGATTATTGGGATGAACCCTATAATTGCTCAGTACATAACGTCCAGTTTGGCCATCCTGCCGCTGATTGTAGATGGGGTCTTGGTTTGAACTTTGCTGAATAGTGTGAAGCTTCATTCATGCCATTGAAATTTGAATTGCAAATTTTCCCACATTCATTCTGTAAAGATTACTACACTAACCAGTATTATTGGCATTGTACTATTTGAAGAATGCTTCGCACTCCGTTGGGACATCCAAGAAATCACCACTTTGCCCTAGACTTGATGCCGGCAGTGGCGGTGGTGGGGAGTTAAAATGTTGGCATCGATGTCAGGAGTGAGAGGCAGAATGTTACAAAAGCATCTGATTGGATTAATAAAGAGCACGCTGATTAGAGATTGGCTGCTAGATTGGTAGCCACAAGCCGGGGAAAGAATACCTCTTGAATTTTAAAGTGAGGATTAATGGAAGAGTAGAGGAGAAAAGTAAGAGTAAACTAGTTCCTATGAATTTTCTAAAGTAGGTAGAAGGTGCAAGACAATCACTAATCCATCTTCATGCTCAGGGTACAAGCTTGCTCCCTCTGTCTAAAAGTTGGAGCCTGAGATTGAAGCTGTTAAAGCAGGGAGTTCTACTCACCCAGAAGAGATTGAACTTGTCACTTTGACCCAGAGTAATGTTGTCAGTCAAAAAGGGAGCGACCACACCAGACTGAGTAACAAGGAAGAGGCAGCAGCAGTGGCTGTTAAGATGTGTGCTTTGGCAGTCACTGCAACAAACACATTCTATCTTGTGATGCACTAATACATGTAATATCTAATATTCTTCATGTTTTTCTGTCTACTTTAGTTTAGAGTTTATCATGTCCTGTGTGAGCTACGCTGCTCCACAAGGCCTGTCGGAAGCTAATTGACCTTGCAGAAGTGAATGTGTGCATTAAATGTAGCATATTGTGAAGTAGCTGAACCCGCTGGTGCACTGAAGATCTCATCCTGTAGCTAATTATTATCAGCCATCTGCTAAATATATACACTGTGCCATCAGCCATATTGCTAGGTTTTGAAATTGTCTCTCTTTCTATAGGCACTTTTGTGCTTTTTCTCCCTGCTGGTTATCAAATTTCCCTACTTTCCCTACTCTTCATCTGTATATATTTCTCACCTTGTCTCTTTTTCCCTGTTTGCCTTTCATGCTTCCGCACCTGTCTCTGCTTCTATTCTATCAGTCACCTGTCTCGATTAATGTATTTCTATCTCTCTGCCTCATATTCTATACTATTTACATTTTGGATTTTCCCTCTGTATCCTCAGTGAAATGTCTTCAGGTCTGTGGCCTCAATAGAAATTGTGAAAAGTGAAATTCTAACCCCCTCCATTTTATTAGCTTAGAGGCAGAAATCATCTTAAAACCTATGCATGACTTAAACCCAGAACTATCTGTGTGCCTAAATACCACTAGGGATATTAAGGATGGTGTTTTTCTATAATTAAAGTGAACCATCTGTTTTTTTTTCTCTCCCTGTTCTAACGAGGCATTAGAAATGTCATTCCTATTTTCTCGTTTTCTTGGGTTTAAAATGATTTCTGCGTAATGGTTTCTTCTCCACATAAATACGCAAACGCAACACACGCGTGATGAAATGGCTCCATTCACCTGGTAGATTTAAACACATGGTTGAAGTGACGTGTAGCAACAATATCAGTGAGCTATTGCACCCATTATGCCACCTTTATGGAGCAGCTAAGCAGTTATATCCATCACTGAGAGGTTGTTTTGGAGGAGTGGAGGTGATGCTGTGAGAAGATTGTAAAAGGAGATGGAAGGAAACTGAACGGAAATGAAGAAGAAGGGATATATGGAGATACAGCGACAGAAAATGTGCCATGTAATTTGTTAATGATATTCCGAATGAGATATGACGAGGAAGTGCGAAGAGAGTTTAACAAGGTCAGCAAAAGAAAAAGTCAAACTGTGGAAAAATAGAGAGAACTGGAGATAATAAGGGTTTACTTCAGCTGTGCTGACCAGAGAGCAAAGAGACAGTCAGCCAAGATGGTCGCTCTCGGGCCCTTGACAGAAAACATCAGAGTTTCTTTGATTGCCTGCGATTACAGATAAGTGCAGTATTTTCACAAAGACCCATTTGTTTTGAGAAAGACTTATCCCCCTCCCCAAGAGAGAGGTGAAAAGAGGCTGCGAGAGGAAAAAATCGACAGAGAAAGAGCGGAGGGGATGAGGGAGGGCTCTCATTGGTATTAGTTCTGTTGATGCTAATGCTGAATTATTCCCCATCTCTTTTTTTTCTCTCCCAACTTCTATTTTAGACATTGTATCTCTACTCTTTTTTCATTAATTTTGCTAGAACTCTTAAGCTCTGCTTTTTAATGATTTTCGCCCTCCCTTCAATCTTTCCTTCCCCACTGATGTCCTTTTTTCCCCCCTCTATCACCCATTTTTCACTTTCCCCTTCCATTCCTTTATATCCGTCTAACTCAAAACTGAATCATACACTTTCTAAGAGTATGCAGCAGCCTCGTCAATGGTCCTGCCGATCGAAAATGATGACACATAATTCTTCACTGTGCTTGCTCTTGCTGTTTTCTTTGTTGTTCTGTAGCTACTATCTAGCTCCAAAACTACATGAATGGTTTTCAAAGACGGTATGGATCCAGATAGACAGACATTCAGAACTGGACTAAACCTTTTTCACATTTGCATGTAGCCTAATTGTGAGGATGCAACAACATTTTCAATCCTAACTTTTCACTCAGCCTATTTCTCCAAAGAAAATCTTTCTCAATAAGACCTCTGTCTCATTAAGTTCTTTGAAAACTGGCGAAACATCTTGTCTTTTCAGCTCGACTTTTTTGAAATCTTGAAGCAGTGGAGAGTTTTTGAAATGTCCTCCAGTCATGGCATATGTGGCTTCTCTTACAGAATGGGTTTTGTACTCTTCTTCAGACCTTGTGTATCCTTGCCACAGTGTAGCTGTGCTGGGAAATTAAACCGACAAAATGGTGTCTGTACTTGAAAATGTGTTCTAAAACGGCAGTTCAGCAGTTAAACGTCTAAGATTATGATACTGTCACACTGTAAAAGTAGTTACTGTAAATAGAGAATTGTTCCATCATTTCAGCAACAATCATGCCATATGAAAGCAAATTATCTGATCTCATTAAGTCGACTTATTTGAGAAATAAGTAGAAAAAAAATC
The DNA here is from genome assembly GCA_037975185.1 of Centropyge bicolor. Classification (NCBI taxonomy): domain Eukaryota; kingdom Metazoa; phylum Chordata; class Actinopteri; family Pomacanthidae; genus Centropyge; species Centropyge bicolor. The sequence continues at coordinate 346,609 of JBBMOC010000034.1, read as the reverse complement.
ATCCATATTGACGTATATAACCAGGTAAATGAAGTGGATGCACATTAGAGGTATGACAATTATTTGCTTCATGTGATTAATAAGTTCATTGAACAGAGGTCTAATGGTGTGTTCACACCAAACATGAAGTGAAATTTTGCCTGGTGTTACTCAAGTGTGATTGATCTTGGAATCATTGTGTGTGAATGAACACAAATGACCAACCTGCTTGTTTATTTGCCCCAGCCGCAATACCTGTACATTAACCATAAGCTAGCAAGAAACGACAGGTACCCAGCGTATTTGAGGGCGTGTGTGTTTGTGTTCAGTTCAAGACTCTTCATTTTCCCTTCTTCTCTCTGTATGCAAATAGAAGGAAAATGTGAAAATTCCATATTTCCTTTCACCTGCCACCACTTCATGTCTGTTCCCGTCTTTGCATTGACTTTTTATGAAATGACTCAGCAAGAAAAAATCCCTTCATGTATCACAGGATTCATTTAGATGTTTCTCCATAAATACATAAATAAATGAAAGCCCTTGATGGTATAGAATAATGCCCCATCATCCATCTTGATAAAAGCAACGTGATGGCAATTATCATTGATGATAACCTGCATTAGTCTTTGGTCACTGAGCCACTTGTTACCACTGGAATGGCTTTCTTTGTCCCTTTGGGACATTCCATTAAAGTCAAACCCATTTATAGCCAACCACTGGCTTAACATTAGACAGACTTCTCAGGATAGAGAGGACACAGAGTGATGGGTGTCACAGGCTAGACATCCACAGGTAAAGAGACTAATCCAGGGATCATAAGGTAGGTCAGAATGGGAAGGACGATGGAAACTTCGAGCTGAAATTGCTGTTGCTGCTTCTCACATGACGGGTTCTCCTCAAATGACTTGATAATCATTATAAGATCCTCACTATTTTCCATTAAGAGTGTAGCGATAACTGGTCTCTTTCAAGTGAACAGCTGCAGTGTGTTCCTCTGTGACCTTCTGGTGGCTGAAAGCACAGCACAATCTGAATCACTTTCAGGGAATTAAGCGACAGCTAAGTTGTAGCTAAGCTGTGTGTAGAAATATAGAATGAAAACTGTGATGTCCACCATGACCAAATCTGTCATTACTTGTCACAGCACAGCAAGTTGTTTTCCAGTAATCCCCATAAGGACCCCAACACTGAACTGATTAACAAGAGGTCATTTAATCTCCTGCCAACCAATTTACTGAAAGATAACATACATTTTTATTGTGATCTTCTACATTTAGGACAGCCACTGGTTCCACAATTTTCACTGTTCAGTGAAAATGAGTTTTCAAAGAGTTGAAACCTGTTCAGGACAGGTAATCCATCCTCACTTCACCAAGGAACCTTGGGTAATAAATAACTTCAGGTTATCGCAGCATCAAAAGGACACATCAGGAACATTAATCAAGTATCAATGCAATACTCTGTACATTTTGCTTGATGTTGCTAAGCCCTGCACATAAGCTTGAATAATAGCTTTGCCAATACCTCTTCACCAGCCAAAGCTCTGAGACAATTCCAAAATGTGCTGTGTACCAATCTGAAAAGACATTCATTGGCAATTTCATCCAACAGCCACTTTGTTTGGCTTCCATCCCTTCTTTTGAACTCTTCACAGATTCTGTGGACAGAGGAAAACAAACACATGAGGTGTGGAAAGAGGAGATAGGATGGCAGAGGAGGCCCATGGAGCACTTTGCACTTTTGCCCATCACACATCACCCTCTTTAAAAAGCTGAGATGTTTCCATCGATGAGTAAAGTGGGGAGAGCCCCTTTCACCTTGAAATGTGCTGCGTTTCTGTCTAATCTTCTTTCCTCCTTAAAAAATTACCTTTCTGAAGGGCGCTGGGGTTCAGGGAATCAATAGATCACTCAGGCTGCAAATGTATTATCTTACAAGGGAAGGGGGGGAGGGAAGGGAGGAGGGATGAAGAAAGGGAGGAATGGATGGAGAAGGGATATAAAAGCAAAGGAGAGGAGGTGATGGAGGGAGAGCAGTGGAGAGTGAAAGCAAAGATGAAGGGAGAAGTGGAGATGGTTGAGGAAGTGAAGGATAAGGGGTAAATAGGGTGAGAGAGAGCTGGTGGAGCCTGGATGGATCAGCAAGGGAATGATGAAACTGTAGAAAAATGAGGATAGGAAAAGGGAGGAAAGAGAGCAGAGGGAAGCAAGAGTAAAGAGTAAGAAAAACATTGCCAGATAGCCATTGAGGATGGTTCAAAAGAGAGAGTTATGAGGAAGAAAATCAAATGAGAAGATGGGGGGTGTTAAACAAATTACAAAGTGCCTTCAAACGATTGTGGGAATAAGATTAAAAAAGAGGCAGGAAGTAGCTGGATGTGAGCTATGGCTAAGAGGAGTAAGATGGCAGCAAAAAGATTTTCAAGTAGAATAAAAGTGCATTGAACTGCGCAATGAAATTTTAGATAAGAATAATCACGTTAAGTTGGTGTTAAGTTTGTGTATACATTTCAAAATCTACCGGGTTGTTTCCCCCATGTTCCGCTGCAACTGATCCTCTTATGCCGTCAAAGAAAATGAAAGCTGAAGGTTTAATAATGCCTTTCAGGGGGATGGGTGTTACACTGACTGTATATGGAAGTAAAATTGTGACATTAAAGCCAGCAGACTGTACGGGGGGATTTGTCACAGTTCAGTAATGGTAGCAACAAGAGTTGGGACCCAAGCGCAGACATGCTGCACAGGCTGAGTCAGAAGGTTTTGAAGTAGTTCACTGAGAGGTAGCGGGGTTATGTACCGAACAGATGAGCAGGCAGATATGAGAGGAATGCAAAAGTTGCGACTATAATGATTTGGTGGGCCGAACAAACAATGTGAGTTGAGTGTAAACTAAGCACAGCTGTTGAGGAAGGTGGCTAATATTTGCTTCATTCATAATTCATCCACATTTGAGGCCTGTTCGGGGGCGGACATTGCAGTTCTTGGATGCTAGATAATAAAATGTGTGCTAAACTGTGTTGAGTATCATAGCCTCGGGAGAGATAAGTGGGAGAAATTCCTTCCCAGCTGCCTCTTTGATGCCATTTCTCACAGTAGCATTTGCCTTTATCTGCTTTGCCTTGTATCACATTTCTAAGGCAGTGTCATCATGTTAATTAATTTTAATAAGGTTGAGTGAATTAGCTTCAATTTTAGAAAAGATTAGGATCAATCTACAGAACCACATAGGTATCATGCAAAAAAAATCATGCCCCTGGACTTAAGATAAAATCATTGGCAACAGTAGCATTTAGTTACCCACTACATACTGTCACAGCATAGTAGTAAACAAGGGAGTAAATATACTGTAATACTGTTAGAGAATGGTGTGTGTGTGAGAGAGTGTGAGTATGTGAGATCCCTGACTTAGTAATGATGTCATTATCTTTCTCATTCTGGTTTTGTGCACTCGTAATAAGATGAAAAACCGACTTACCTGAAGATGACATGGAGGGCAGCGCTCTCTCTCTCTCTTTCTCTCCCTCTCTCTCTCTGCCCCCCTCACTCACACACACACAAACACACACATAGGCAGACAGATCAATACAGCCTCATTTCACACTTTGTGCAACCAAAGTTCTCCATTGCAGAGGCAGCAAAACACAGACAGACAACAGATACGGATAGGCAGACAAAGAAAGGTAGATAGACCGATGGAGGAACAGGGAGGGGTGCAAGGTAGGGTGTCAGAAACAAGGTATAAATGGGGAGCCGAATCCCAATAAAGGTGTTTAAAGGGGAAAATGAAACCTGTGTTGCTGGGTGGCAAGAGCATTTAGACTTCTGGCTAAATGGTTGTGTGTGTGTGTGTGTTACTTGGAGTGTGAATGATCAGACAAGTGTTTTGAGTTCAAAACAGCCTCCTGCTTCTTACATTGACATTGATCTGGCTCTCAGTTGCTTCTCCTCTCCTCCATTCTGTTCTCCTCTCCTCCTTTCTACATTTTAGACATTAAGCTGACAGTCGTGTCCATCTGCAGCTTACAGTAAATGCAACACCAGATTAAGCTACAAGTCTTACTGTAGATCCCCCCCAACAATACAAGCACCTCCAAAACACAGAAGTATAGTGCTTCTCTGGCAATCCTTTGACCCTAAGAATAATCTTCTTAAAGAAGAGTGTAGGGCAGTTTAATAGAAAAAGTCCTCTCCTCTCCTCTCCTCTGATTTCCACTCTTCTCCTTGCCGCTCCTTTCGAGTCACAAATAAAGCAAGACTACAGCAAGCAGGTGGAATCTCCTCTACTTAAATATGTGCGACGTGTGTCTGTGCACATTTCAATGCCGACAGGAGACAGATGCTTAAAATTTGTCCTTGCGTAGCCCCTTCCTTCCCCAACGCGTGCATTCATATGTGCGTACACCTCCTCCCTCGCTCGCCCACCTCACATTGGCTGCACTCCACAGGCTGCAGACTTTAGTGATCGATATATACGTGTGTGAGTCTGAGCGTGCGTGCGAGTAATGGAGTGGAATCTGACAGCGATTGTCAGTCATCTCATACGGCTGCAAAATAGAATCTAAAATGGTGCTCCAAAACGCCGTGCGTATGCCTCCACTCATTTATACGTATGTGCATGAGAGCTAGAAAGCATTTGATTAACATCAATCTCTGGGTCACCTCTTTCTGAACAATAAAAACCATTACATCCACTTTACCGCACACCAGTGAACGTTTCATCCCATTGTGCTGGATAACAACTCTGCAAGATTACTTTTGTTCCCTCGTTATTCATCATTTTATGTTTCCCTTCTTTCCAAAGAAATTTCTCCTAACTCGTCTTTCATGAGCTGGAATTGTGTTTGTGTTTGTGTTTGTTTTATGCCATTTTTAAAGCCCCATTTGCAGGTTTGTTGTCTTCTGTGTTTTACTGAGTTGAGAGGGATGTTAATCACAGTACTGGGGCCATGTTGACTTTTAGATTATTTACTTGTGCTTATGCCTGTATTACATTTGCTCAGCCATTTGGCTGTTTGCAAAATCTGTCCTTAGAGATGTACATTACATGTAGCTACTTACAATTAATCTTTCTATTATTATTGTATTAACTGAATACAAACTTTGTACTGTCTAACTTTGTAGTAACCCTGTCAGAAACATCATTATCTTTATCTATTCACCAAACAAAATCATCTGTATATGTGTTTGGATAGAAGATCAGAAGTGGGCGTGGTTTACACTGGAAGTCATGTTAAATCAGGCAAATGTATTTTCTAAACTAAAATTCATAATCAGCAACATGCACACCCTCTGGATTTCCTCAACCAATCAGAGAGTCAGAATCATCTTGTAGACCAATGAAGTGCCTCTAGATATGTACACATACCGAAAATCCCTCCACCTGCTCTCAAGAGAATCGCTTGAAACTAAGAAATGAGACAAGGGACCTAACATTTGTATTGTTTGTGATGGATCATCAAGCATGGGTAATTTTCTAGTCAGTAGTTGTCAAGTTGTTTCCTGTCACTTAGAATAAAAATGGCACCAAATGGCCTATTTCTAGAGGAACAAAAGCCCCACTGAAACCATGCTTTAAGCTAACTGTGTGTAGACACCACCAATGAGTATTTAATGAAAAGGGCAACCTATAGATAGGTGATCCAAACGTATCCGTCCCAGAGGAATCCTGGTGGTCCACTTTTATGAATCAGCTGGTGCACGGTCCTGTTACGTATGAGAAGTCATATATGGTTGTAAGCCTGGCTTGAGAGTTTAAAAGTGTTGAACCTCTCTCCATCCTCGCTTGTGAACGACTGAGCCTTCCCAGGATGCCCCTGTTGTACCCAATCATGACACTATCACCTGTTACCAATGAACCTGTTTACCTGTGGAATGATCCAAACAGGTGTTTTGGATCATTCCACAAATTTCCAAACAGTGCCTTACGGACTTCTTATCAGTGGCTACAATGCTCCACTAGAAAAGTTTCCTTCTCTTGCAGTTGAACCTTGAAATATGCTTGCCCTCATTTGAACTCATTAACGGCAGAATCTGAACATTGGTTGATTTCTTGAGTTACACCCATATTTTTCCGTCAACAATTCATATCATCACGTTGGCTCGCTTCCAGAGTCATTAAATGTTTCCCGCTGTTGGGTGACAGTTATCACTTGTTGTTTTGAAATGAGATTTGAAAAAAAAAAGAAGAATAAACCCCCAGGATCCTGACAATACATTTTTTTTCTCCTTGTTTTGACATTTTCATGCAAATAATACCCACCCACAGATGTTAAAACTCCTGCTTTGAAAAGATAAAATACTACTGCTATGATCACTATTCGAGGTTCAAGTACATTTCATTCTCTTACTTTTAAAGTTTATTCTTCCAGTCAGTGTAGTTTTGGGACTTCTTTCAGCTTGGGTGGTTAGATATTTGGCTGAGCAACGCAGGAGACCAGAGTTTCCAAATCCCATGTGAGAAAAATGATTTTGAATGTTGAATATCTAAGTGCTGTTGCATAAGAGTCTTAAATGAGTTCATGATAATCGGTAGACAAACACAGTTACATAAACTGCACATAAGCATCCATCTGTGCGTGTGTTTGGCCATGCGTGTGTATTTGTGCGTGCAGCAGTTCTTGTGAATATGCTTTGTCCGCTGTGTATGTGTGAATGCACTCTCAGCAGCATGTGTGGAGTCCGGAGTGAGGAGATGGGATTTTTCATGTCGTTCTCTTTTTACATTACTTTCTGTCCTGCTGTTTTCCTTTCATTCAGTCACACAGTTCTTCTCTCTCCTACTCCTCTTGCTCCTGTTGTCTTAACAATTCTTCATACCCTCCTCATTCCTCGTGTTTTTTTTTTTACACTCTTCCTTCTCTTCTTCGTTTTTGTCCAACTTCATCTCTGTCTTCATTTTTCTTTAGCACCGCCACCTTTTTCGTTTTCTCCTTCTTCCTGAATCTCTTTCCGCCAGTACGTTCTGGCATTTATTTCCCTCTGACGAGCGTGACCGCAACCTTCGCAACAGTGTTGATTTGATATTTCCCCACAGCAGGTCATTTAGATGCAGCCGGGGTGGATGCAAGGTGCGCGCACAGGGGCCAAGCAGCGCTGATGCTTGGCCAAACCTTTATAACGGATTGCATCGCTAATAAACAATGAAAGGGCAGGAGCAAAGTGCTAGGTGTGTGTGTGTGTGTGTGTGTGTGTGTGTGTGTGTGTGTGTGTGTGTGTGTGTGTGTGTGTGTGTGTGTGTGTGTGTGTGTGGGAAGGTACAAATAGGAAGAGGATGCTAATAGTTCTGTCAAGACCTTCATGAATCAAGCATTTACTTAAGACAGCACACACGCAAGTACTCACCTACGCGTGGATGCACACACACACATATATATACACACATGGAGCCTCAGTGAGCTCTATTCCTTATGGTATGGTCGTGATCTAAGATGATTTCCTTTACCTTTTGAAATTCACTCCACTGCTTTGTGTTTGTTTCCATAACTCACTTTTTCATTGAATTCTAATCTCCTCCTTTTTGCATGAGTAATGAAAATAGCCACTTATTCAAAGTTACACAGCCACTTACCTTGCACTCACAATAAATAAATGAATGCATTACTTTATATGATCACGGGTTGTGTGGGTAGAGCCAATTTCAGCAATATAATGAGAATTCAGATGATTACTCAGAAACCACCGCAGGCTGAAGGAAATTAAAAAAAATCGTGAATAAATATATTAACCTTTATATATTCAGGTAATGTTGACAGAGCCTGGATGTTTCTTTCAGCAGGGCTCTGGTTCACATCCATACTGCTATGCATATTAACAACAGGGAGCTGCCTCGTGAATACAGCTTTCTGTTGTTGGCCACAGGGCAGCTCGATGGAGATGGAGGTTCAATGCCTTGCTCAAGGGCGTCTTAAGAGCAGTTTGCTGTGGGAGATGGAGCTGTTAGTCACATGTGTTTCCTCCCACATACTGAATTGTCAAATATCCATTCACAAAAGCTCTGTTTTCTGTCTTATTTACTTTCTTTTTTTAGTAAACAAAAATCTAAATAATTAGTTTCTTTATGAGTCTCACGGCCAAATACCTGCTTTGAATTTCGGCTCATTGTCATCCATACTAAAGCTCATTTGTGCTGTAGACCAAAGCCAGTCTATATAAAGACAAATGAACTATTATATATTATACACGGTAACAGATTTACATTCAGAGGTTGTCATGTCCCTGCTTACTCATTGGTGTATCATCATCATTGCAATTCCTCCGGGAAGTTCAGGGGCTCTCTGCTGTGTGAAAATAGGAAATGCTGTCATCAGCGTTTACTGGAGGACACGAGAGAGAGAGAAAGAAGACAAGATATATAAAGAGAGGTGGAGAGGGAAAAGAGGGACCAGACCATAAAAGGAGACAGCGAATGACAGAGGTGAGAGTATAAGAGGAAGATGAACAGAGAAGGGCAGTGAAAAGGCAGAGGGGATGACAGATAGGCAGCAGGTGGAATGAGAAAGGTGGGATGAGAAGCACAGATCTAGGGAGAAAGAGACAGACAGCTCAAGTTAAAATGTAGAATTATAGCATCACTGGGAGAGACAGAAAGTAAGAGACTGGCTGACAGAGCATGTGCCTATAGGGCTTGAACAGAGAGAGTTGACTGAGATAGTGAATGACTCTCTCTCTCTTTCTCCGTGACACACACACACAAACGTATAGACACAGGCTGAGCTCAGATAATGACATCAGTGTTAAGTCAGCAATGAGTAAGTGTGGTCCTCCAGAATAGTGCTGTTCAGCAATAGATGACTCTTCCTGGGACTGCTAAGCACACGATTGTGATGTAAGATGATGTCCTGAGTGCTCAGCAGGTTTTAGGTGCATGCAGTGCACTCATTATATTCTGGGGTGCAAATCTAGATTATGACTTAAATGCTTTGCCATGCTTTTTTTTGTTAACTTTGTTAACTTAAGTGTCAGGCTGGACACAAGAGTTCTTATCCAAGACACTTCAAGACACAGTGCATCATCATCCCCTAAAATATATTGTTACACACAAATACAAAAAATGGGACTTTGATTCGAGTAAGAGAGAATAATAGTCTGGGTTTCCCTTATTTTCTTTAGGAATAAAGTGCATTTCTGCCTATCTGGTTATTTGAAGTGGGGTTTGACACAAAATTGTTTTTCGTATTTTTGTATTTAATTAGGACTCAATTTTGGCCATATTCTTAATCCGACAGTCACTCGATTTCTCCAGCCTACTGACCACAGTACAGAAGCAAACAAATTATATGTTGGGAATAATTAAATATGTATAATATTTAAAGCGATTTCCATATTGAAAATCTGCATTTTTTACTTACTCACTGAAGGACTACATTACACAATATAAACAAGCACAATATTCATTACTCTCATTTTCTTGAAGGCTGTGTATTAACCTACTGAGGCAAGGATGCAAATGTCCTTGAAGAGACACACACACACACACACAAGTCTATTTCAGTCGTGTATTTGCTCAGAAAGAAGCAACAGACACTTAACTGTACTTTAGTGAATGCTCCAATATAGTTAGTGTGTTTATCTGGTCACTGAGGTTCTGAGGCCACCCGGCTCACAGTGCACGTGGATTGTGTGTGTGCCTACAGTATGTGGATACATGTATGTGTGTTTGTGCATTAACAGTGTATATTGCATGAGTGTGTTCAAGAATGTGATTGCATTTTATCCACAACTTATATTGTGCTTGCCTCAGTGTGCATGTATGTGTTCGTCTTGTGTATGTTTTGCATGTGTGTGCAAGGCCACCCAGCTAATAGACAGACCTACATGAAGGCCATAGGAAATCAACCCTACAAATAGACTCCTGTGGTAAAGACCAGTGGACAGTTGAACACATAGTATTTGTGTGGCGTATGTGTGCATGATTGTGTATATCGTGTGTCTGAGTGTGTGTAAACTCGGTCTATGCTGCTACTGTATCCTCTATATTTACTAAAGAGGCTTGGCAAACAGGTTGAGTAAACATACTGTTTTTAGTTTCCAACACATGCAGGGAAACACTCAGGCTTGCATTCACACACAGTCTCTCTCTCTCCCACACACACACACACACACACACACACACACACACACACACACACACACACACATACATATCACTGCTGTAAGACAGAAGGAAAATTTGCGCTGCTCTTTCTTGGTTCCGACTCTTCATGCATCCCTAACCTTTTCTTTTCTGTTTTTCTCTTTTTTCTTTCTCATGTGGCGGAAATCTGAAAATAAAGATCGTACAGTGAACCTTGTTTTTGTAAGGTTTATTGCATGAAGCTTCAAACCTTTGCAAAGGGGTCAACACAGTCTAGCACCCCACTTATAAATGTGCAAACTGATTCAGTCACAGACGCAGCTGATCTTGTCAATTTATGGGCGACACTTAGCATTATATTTACTGCTAAAACCAAAGTTTACTAAATTCCTATCACACTCATTAACTGCAAATCGGGTACATTGTACTTTACCACAGTCACTGCATATCATACTTTTATATATTGATTTCTGTCTTTTGCTGGTGACATTAAAATCCCCTTATTTGTTGTCAAGATTACATTGTATATCTGTGGTTTCATAAGGACTCAAAAGAGGATGCATTGAGGTCCCCTTATGTGTCCTCAGAGTTACAATGTCCTTTTGTGGTCTGTGGTTTTCAAACCCTTTTCCTCTGGTGATGACAAGAACTAAGATTTGAAAAAGTCTTTCAGTGATCTAAAAAGTTTTGCATTCTTGAGCTGTGTTGCAGAAAAACCAGGATGGAAATAATAACATACATTTGATAGTTTCTTGTATCTGAATCTTAAATCTCAGTTTCCTTTACTGTGAGGCAACTGAGGCTCTATTTGAACTCAACAAACTGGTTCCAAACCATCACATATGCTATGTTTGCATTACAATCATGCAAAAACATTTTCCTGGACTCGAGGTTGAATCTTCCTGAGTGAAAGCCAAGAACCTGCTGGGATACATGGATACACATTTCTTTTTTATATATATTATTGAGGGAGGAAATGCTTCGGTATTTTCAGTCTTCTCATAAAGAGGCTGGCTTGCACACTGGTCAGAGGAATAGGCAATTATTCTTAATATAACATCAGTTGGTTTTGGAAGACAAAAACCCATCATCGCACTGGCCAGAAGGAATGCTTGAACTTTGCTGGTGCAGAGCTCGTAACTCAGCTGCTCACTGAAGATTTTTTATGTTAGTATTCAATATCAGTATTGCACCACTGAGCACTGGTGAATGAAATGTGATTTCTCATGATTCTTCTGTGTACAAGTCTTGGGAGTACTACTACATATGTGAAGGGGAAAAACTGTGCGGAGTCTTTTGTGACTCCACAGGGAGCTGTGTGAAGTCTGATAAAACGCCTCAAGTGCTGTCGCTTGAGTCAGCGCCAGTTGGGGTTGACGACTAGTTTGAAGAGTTTGCTTTATGCTTGTGTCTCAAGGCCACATTAGCTGCTACTAGCATAACACCCCTGAATTTCCCACTGACCTGTCAGAGATTAAGTTGCATTGTGGGCAATGTAGGGACCAAGATTTGTCAAGGGAGGAGGATGCATGAAATAAATAACACAAATTTTCTGTTTCTGCTGCACTGATTTATACCTTTTTCTATTTAACCTGCCTATTGTGAGTCTGACAATGTTATAGCAATGCAATACTAAGTTGGTTAAGTTCTCTTAAGTTTTACGTTTTAAAGGAAAAGACTGCTTGATCTTTATTGATTATTAATCAAAATAACTCATAGCAGCAGGTAAATTGCGTAAAGCTGATCCATTGATTACAGGAAAACTTGCAATTTTGATCAGCCATTGGTCATTTACTGAATCAAAAATGCACAAAACACTTTACTGGTTTCATCTTCTTAGACATGAAAGTTTGTTACAATTTGAAAATGGCATTTTTTTTAAAGAAAAGGATTAAGGGATCATTAATATAAGAGATGAAATGAAAATTACCATTGTTTGCAGCCCCTAAATACATTTACTGGTTAATCAGTTTCAGACCATGCATAATAGGTAGCAATGGGATCTGGGAGCAACATATACTTTAACATGTATTTATCAGTATGTATATCACACAAAGACTGATGCAGTTAACTGCAGATCAGTGGTATTGAATTAGGGAAAGGTAGGTCAATGACTGTGTGTGTGCGTGTGTGTGTGTGTGTGTGTGTGTGTTTCATCCACTGTGGGCACGGCCTCAGCTCTGGTTCTGATTAACTCCCAGTAAAAACACCTCTGTTCAGAACATCACAGCCCGTACATCACACTCTCCATCACACACACACACGCACACACACACACACGCTGCGCAGCTCCTGGAGGCTCCCTGTTCACAAGGGGAGTCTACACCCATCGTTCAAAGCCTTATAGGCCGTAAGAATGCTGACACACACGCACACACACACATAGACACACAAAGTGCTCTGTTTTCTTAGCTTTGATACACTTATAGAGTTCAGAGGTGAGAGGGCTGGAGGTAACACTGTGTTTTTCCAGAGCTTTCTAACCACCTAAATCTGCTCCTACACACACAAGGAGGTCCAGATGGCTGGGTGGAGACAAAAACACTCTCTCACACATGCATACACACAGTCATGCACAAATGCACATGATAAGCACTCATACATGCACATCAGAGATCTACCTGACATAAGCATGATGAGGCCCACTGATCTGTCAGGTTTCCGGTTGTGGTAAAGCTGTTTATTCACATACAGCCTCAGGATAGAGTTAATGACCCAGCGTTTGATAATATTATGTTTCAATACTAATTCATCTAAGTGGACAAATACTGCCTACATATTATAATGGACACTATCCTCCCAGTATGAGCTCACACCACTAGCCCATGAAGTGTGCAGTTTGTACATGGCTTCATGTGTAAAACTAACACAGGTTAAATACCAGCACCACAGCGGCAGCAGACCTGCTGACGGATACATGATACATAGTAGCTGACGTGTTCAGGTCCTCTAAATCTCAGCCAGCTGAGAACAGTCACATGTGATCAATGGCTGAATTTATCACTGAGAGTCAAGTGCCGTCATCCACATGCACACGTACGACGATGTGTTTGTGTGCGTGCTCACGTGTGCTTACGGGCACGACCCCTGCTACCTCTTGAGTCACAATTGACGCTGTCTTTAGCAAGCAATTATAGCCAGAACGACTGTGAAAAAGGTCACAGCCGTCCGGCTATCAACACTCCTCACCAAATGCCAACTGTGCACATCAGTGTGTGTGCGTGTGCGCGTGCGTGTGTGTGTGTGTGTGTGCGCACCCAAAATGCCAGCAGACACACTCTCAGGCTGGACACCACCCCCACCTCCCGCACCCCGCTCCTCAGTGCTTGTGGGTAATTTGCAGCAATCCTGCATGATTGATGAGAGAATTAGTGTTGCCAAGCATAGCAAAGCATTATGGGAATGAGGAAGTTGTATTATTGGATAGGGAGCATGACATTTTAGGTTACAGTAGCAACAGTTATGTGTGATTATGTGTTTGTGTATGCGTGTAAACGTGTGTGTCTGGTCAAAAAGGATCATCTGCAGGACAGTTATTGATGGATGAGGTGCCATAAATCCATCTTTCCCGTTATTATAGCGGCCAGGGTCACAGGCACAGTAAACTCATTAACATTAAATCCTATCTGGATAAACACCTGTCAGTTCATTTACGGTCACTGCTGAGACTTTGATTGAAGTTAATTCTGTCCTTGAGCATTATAAGAAAAAGAGATTGTTGTTCTTTACATCTTTACCAACTTTTGGAGAGAACTTGAGACATTATTGCATTTTTTATTTTTTGAATTCATTAAATTCAAAATGTACTTTTTTTTTTGTTTAACTCTGCTTCTACTATTCTGTCGCTTCATTTCTTTTTCACTTATGCAGGCAAATATACTGCATAAAGCACTGTGGGAGTTTTATGTCTATGGGAGTTTATACCCAAAATTTCTATTTCGTGCTGCAGTCTTCAGGCCACAAAATGCCCTTTTTTCAATCAAACTTTTGAGCAATTAGAGAGCAGTGGCTTTTTATTTGGTGGAGGTCTCACTGTGAACTGGAATCTGCTGACAAAATTGCTTGTCTACTTCGGCTTGGAAAAAGCGCTGCCTGTGTATCATTGCCCCAAGGTAGGACACACGTGTCAAAAGTAAGTGAGTTAGTGAGTTCATTGAGTGGTGCACAGCGCAGGGGTCTTATTTCTGCAATGAGGATCCTTTTGATGTACAAGTGTACCCCCTGGACAGGATACCTTACCTCAGAGTTTTAAGGTTTTACTTTTCATGATGATGAAATTAGAATATTCTCCCTGAAAGTATCTGCAGTTTTTCACCCTTTCTCCTTGTCCTAGGCAAGTTTTCCTGGTTGATTCTCCATCATTTGCTTTAAAGTGACTCTGTGCATCTTTTGAAAAACTTTTGGATTTGAAGGGACTACTCCTTTAGGAGCTCTTAGCTCCAGGAGAAGAGCTGTGTGGCTGCCTGTTTGTACTCTCCCTGGCTGCTATATGAGGCTCTTGCTCCTGTCTATCTGCACAGCCCATTCCTCCAGATGGTGAGTAGTGGTGCTGTGAGTCAGTATATAAAGCAGGCAAGCAGGCAGAGAAAGGTGTGATTTTACAGACTTTTAACGTGATTCAGGCTGCTAGACACATTGGTTTCACCATCTTAAAAACATCAGCCTCCAGTTGTGTCCCAGCAGGATAATGCACCACTGTCCCAGCATCATATACACTTTAATTAACCTTTACAATCCAGGCATCGTAATTCAGTACATACCCTAAAGGAATTAGTGAGTAATTTCTTCTAACCTTTAAAAGTTAAATAACTTGTTTTGATTTTGTGCTGTGAACATTTTGTCAGGGCATGTGTCATTTTTCTTGCATGATGGATATTTCACTTTGAAATAAAACTCTTCGCACAGCTTCCTGCTTGATGGCCTTTTGAACAACCATTCAAGTCGTCTGTTGTTAGCTCCTCCTGTACATTTGATAGCTATGGTAGATGTTCATAGGGCTGTAAACTCTTCTTTTGCTATAAACCAGGGAGCTCATTTACTACCCAGGAGGAGACTTCTCTTCATTTTCTCTGCAGACACATTTGTAATGAACAGTTTCACTTCTGACAGCTTGCTCACAGGGGGGAATATGCCTGTTTTGTTTTTGAGAGAAAGACACATGTAGAGAAGTGCATGTGCATCTACTTCAGTCATTTATTCAATGGTGGGTTATAATTAATAAGCAAGCAGAGATGTGAAGAATTCTTCAACAGTTGACTGTTAGTGGACACAGGGTTCGGTTATTTCCAGGGACAAAACTTCCAAGTGTTCCATTACAGGATGTTCTCTCGTGGCATTTGGCCAACCAATGTTCCTGCGTGATTTCGGATATTTCACATTGTGAGAGAAAAAGGATCAAAGAAAGAAAAGAAAGAAAGAAAGTATGTGCATTTCTTTAAGAGAAGGATGCCTTCTATCTTCACACACACACATACACACCGCACACACACTTTGGCCCGCCTAGTGTATTTCCCTCCTGGCTTTCCAATTTAAATGCAAATGTTCCCAAATCGGACTCCACAAAGACGCAGAGGCAAAATCATTTGACGCAGCGATGAATTATATATTTTAATTAAGCAGCCAAAAAGAATCACGCCTATTCAGCCCTTTCCCCTCCAATAAGAAATGAATAAATAAATATGGAAGAAGGGAAGAAGACGAAGAAGTGAATAAATGGGAGGGTCAGGGGAGGGATGGATGGATGGATAAAGGGAGGAGGGTTTGTATTGAGTTTATGTGATTGCAGCACTAACCGCCCGTGGGCTGTCATTATGTGAGCGATCTGAAGCTGTCAGATTTCAAAACTGTATTGTTTGCTGATAGACGGGCTAAATACCCCCACAGTTTCAAGCATGCACACATACACACTGGAGCATTTGCACCCAGAGAATGTCAAATGCATGCAAATATACACACACACACACACACACACACACACACACACACACACACACACACACACACACACACACACACACACACACAATTTGGATTTTGATGGGCAAACCAGCACTTGAAGAGCAGAGATGGGGATTGTGATGCTCTGACAAGGGATGCAATTTTAATTTCACCCCCTGTCACTCTCCTCAATATCTGCTCAGATGAAATACATATGAGCTGCCAATCACTCACACATACAAATAGACACACAGGCGCACAGACACAAACACACACACACACACACATCCAGCTCTCAATCACATGCATGCATGCAAAGTTTCAGTTACTATTTCTATCTTTCAAAGTCACAGGTGCACACACACAATGACTCATCTTTTAATATACTGAATACTCAAATAGAGACAGATTTTGAATACCAGAAATTGAGATCAGAGTATTTTACAGGAATCATCACAGTATAGAGCATCTGAATATATGTGCTTATGTTGTCTGCGTGCACCTGTTTGTTGAACCTGAAGAACATTGTATGCGACGAAACAAAGATGGCCTCTTCAGACCTCAGATGCACTACTAAATGTGGCTAAATGTTAAAGTCCTTGAAATGCTATTACTGAGGTATTATGGCGCAGGTCAGCTGTTTGACAAAAACACACATTAGAATAATGGTGAATGAAGCAAAATGTAAAATCTGTGCAGAGTGGATTCAACAGGTGGAGCAGCGAGCACAGAGGTTACATCAAACATTACATCAAATAACTGTTTCCCTCCCACGTCTCTACACAAGGTAGAAAATCTCATGCTGTATAAAGACGGTCAGATGCTCCCAATATAAACACTCAGACCTGCTAAAACCTGGAAGAGGATGCTGAAAAACAGGATTAATACAATTCAGTTTGCTTGATATCTGTTTCTTCCACCTCAGAGATGATGTGCTTTTAAGATACATTGTTCTACCAAAAATATGTCCGCATAAGCTAGTGTATATGAAAGAATAACATTGGAATCTTAATAAACACAGGGAAATGAGAAAATAATTTGTACAATTAGAATAAAAAACCAGATTATAATCATGCTGCATCAAAATCAAGGAACTCCTTGAACAGGTTTTTTTTAAGCATTACATTGCTTTTCCAGTGGTTTGTTGTCCCAACTTTTTTGACACACGTTGCTGGCATCAAATTTAAGATGAGCATATAGTTTTCATCAAACCAAATTTGATGTGTTGTCTTTGTTATTTTCAATTAACTGTAGGGTTTAACTGTTTTTATCAACATTTTTACACAACATCCATACTTGTTTAACATGTTTCTCAGTCTTTCTCTTTTTCCTTCTTTATTTTGTTCTTTCTTTCCCTGTTGTTTCATGGATAAATAAACTGAAAGCTGTAATTAGCTGTTTCACCGTGTCATAACCTTTCTTTTTTAAACACCATTAGTTTGGTTCTTCATGTCTTACTATGTTTAATGTCTGTGACTGTTTTATTGCCTTTTGACATTTTAGTCAGACTGTAAAAGCTTTTTCGTGTTCTTGAATGCCGCTCAGCGAAGTTCCCTTCTTCCTGAGATGCTTAAACATGGTGTAGTGGTGTTCATGGTCAGTGTTAACAAAGAGAGACAGAAGGAGAGAAGGATATATCATGAGGGAGGGAAATGGAGACATACGTTCTGGATGTGCTGAGAGTGAATTGGTAAAAGACGAGAAAAGAAGTGGAAAAGAAGAGAAGGAAGTGAGAGGAAAAGAAATAGACCAGAAGGTAATGGGAGATGACAGTGGTTTGTGACAGCTGGAGTCTTGCATCAAAAGAACAAGGAAATTCACTTTCCTTTCTTTGCCTCCATTTAGAGCGCTCACTCTGTTCTCCACCAGCAGACACACACACACCTCACTCACTGCGAGTCTCAGCAGCAGGCGAACCCTTAGAAAACCTCCGTCTGTAAGGGAGCCAACTAGCTCTCCTCACTGAACAGGGGAGGAGAGACGGAGGAACAGCCCGGAGAGAGACGACGAGCTGTAGGGAGAGAGAACAGAGAGGTCACATTTTAATGGGAGGATCCGGGTTCAAGCCCCCTTCTTGGCAGGCGTCCGCTCCACTCAAGTGTCCTTGAACACGATGGTGCATCCCTACAAGCTCCAGTCGTGTAGTTACGCTGGAGATGAACCCAACCTCTGACCTTTCACCTGCTGGTGGAAACGAGAAAACAAAAAAAGCTGTTTCTCAAAGGGGATCATTTCTAAAGCAAATCATCACACATCTTTTATTTTGAAGGGGCACAAAAACAGAAATGTAAAACCTTGGTGAAGCAGCAGGAAGGAACTGTTTCTTGGTGTCCAACAGCTAGGCACCATGCCAGTTGTCACGAGACTGGCATCAATCTTCTCATCTCGGCAAAAAAAAAACAAAATACATGTTTGTTTTTCAGGGTGGACAGAGTGCAGAGATTTACTGTGTATTTATCTTCACGCGAACGTTTCCTTTTAACAAAGAAAGCACAATAAATGTTTAAAAAGTAAGGTGATAAAGAAAGACTGGGAGATTGGGAACAACAGCACGAAAAGACAAAAGCATGTATGAGAAAGCAAGAGATGAGAGCACCTCTCACCTCCTCCATCTTTTTTCTCCATCATACTTCATGTTTTATGAAGAACAGCAACAACAACAGTGAGGCTTCAGGATGCATGTGGAGTGTTGTTGTTTTAAATGAAAGCTGCGTGTTTGTTTATGGTGTGCTATACCTTTAAGAGCTGCTGGCCATAGCCCATCCCAGAGAGGATGGACCCATTAGGCTGATGAACAGAAAGAAAGAGAGGGTGGGAGAGAGATACGCATAGAAAGAGAGAGAGGGAGAGAGAGAGAGAGAGAGAGAGAGAGAGAGAAAGGTTATACTGTCAAAAGGATAACAACAGTGAGAGAAGTAAAGAAAGAAAGGCCATTTGAAATAAGGGAGTTTGAGGAGTAGCAAAGAAGCAGTAAAGCAAAGAGAAAAGGCCACTGTATCATAGTGAGAAGAGATAGAGATACACTGAGAGATCCAGAGAAAGGACAGGAAGCAGCTATCTCTCCCATCTCCTCCATGGTATTGTAGGCGTCTATGGGTCTGTCAGTCAATCAGGACGACAGGCGGACGCACTCTCTCGCCGGCTCTCCCGTCTCCCGCACGCGCTCATGCCGATGACTTTGCTGTGTGTGTGTCCACAGATGGCAAACCTTGTGACATCGTTGTGCTGTGTAGTTCTGGCCGCGGTGGTGGTAGCCTACGCTCAGAGACGCAGCCAGCTCGGTGAGTACGCATTTTTATCTTCCTCTTCATTATCCCGAGCCTCCTCTCTGCTGAGGCCTGCTCTCTGCTTCACCTTATTTCATCCTGTCTGGTCCAAGCCCAGCGTTCTCTCTTCTCAAAAAAAAGTAAATGTTATCTGACTCTCTCTTCTCTTCCTCTCAACTTTCCTTTGCTCTCACTCTGCTCTTCTTCACTCTTCTCTAATGTAACATTTCTGTCCTCTTCTCCTCTAATCTTGTCTGCACTACTCTGTGTGGTGCTACTGGTGCTCAACTACTTTCTACTCCACTCTTTTCAACCTCTCAACTCTGTCCCACTCCACTTACAGTAAAATCACCTCTTCTGTGCTCAAATTGTCCTCTTTTATAATGCTTTTATAATATGTGGCTGCACCGACAAAGCCAGCTTCCTGTTCTGTATAAACTTGATTTCTAAGCTGCTTGAGATGCTTTTTTTTGGTTTTGTTGTTGTTATTGTGACTTAGTTGTTGGAGATTTCCTGTGTGTTTAAGATAAGATAAGATGAGGATGTTAGCTGATAGCCAGCTTGCGCTCCAGTAGTCAGTTACCCGCCATGAGGTCAAAGGTGCAGCAGAAAAATGGAAATGTACCTGTGAGAAAAGCACGGCCAGAATCGACTTTTCCTCACTGACAAACAGAGAAACAATAGCCGAGCAAATCAGCTCATCATCCCTGACTGCACGGTGCTAATATTTTGGCCACATTACCAAGGCTACCTCCATAACAAATGCGGGTTCAACAAAGACGCCAGTCAGGTCAACTGGTGATCATGAGCATGTTTCAAATGATTTGTGTGCTGAGGCTATGAGCGAGAAAGGAAGAAGGCCTATATAATGCAGTGGCTGCTCTTCTGAGAGTTCACACACGATGCATGACCATAAATTAGACCGTGTGTAAATGGTGTCTCTGTCTGTCTGTCTGTCTGTCTGTTTAACAGGGGAGTCAATTTGTCACTTGACTTTTAGTGAAGAGTGGCCTTGGCTTATTAGCCCGTGAGGTTGGTCTGTTTAGGTTAGCTGACCCAAAGAAAGTCTGAAGAAGTCAATAAGTCCCCAGTGACGCACATCACTATGTCACGAGGGTCACAAACACACATACACACACACTCACACACACACACAGCGTGCAGAAATGTCTTAGGAAATAGTAGGAATGTTGTCTTTGGGGATTAGGTGAAAGCTGCAGAGAAGGTAAGTGAAAGGCAGAGATGGAAAGAAAAACACAAAAGGAGAAGTGGATGAAGACTGGAAGAAATTGAGAAAATGGAGAAACGATGGAGGGCAAATGGAAACAGACCAATTGAGAATGAAAATCAGGAGGAATAGCAATTTATGTTCAATGCCTGCAGGATGAAGTACTAAAAAATAAGAGATGTGCACCGAACAATTTTGCCTTGTATTTGTAAGTTTACTGTGATTTAGGAGCAGGGATTAGTGGTCTGTGGTATTAACTATGATAGGATACATAGAATAGAATACAACTTATTTTTTGTGATTTCACTGTTTATAGTTTCAATGCTAAGCTATATTTTACTGTATCATTTCCTATCTATTTTTGCTTTTGTGTTGTTCTGAAAAGCAGAAAGAAAGTATGGTAGTGAGACAAGCAGAGTGTAGAGAGAAAAAAAGGGTGAAAGGGGAACACTTAAGGGAATAACAGATATGGATAAAGACAGGAATGAATAACATGAATAGAAGAAAGAGAGCTGTCAGTTCTGTCTTTAGGAAGAATTGTGTTTGTGCACACACCTGTGTGTGTGTTAACACTGTAGTGTAGCTGTCACTGTCTATCACTTACCTTTGTTTTTTTGTGCTACATAGAATCAGCTGCCACATGCGTGCAACAACGCTGCATATACCTTCAATACTTCAAATACTATGTGACACACAGATGCCGATATATGTCAAGACATTATCATGCACAGCCACATAACAGAAATAGTATCATCGGTATGTACATTTGCAGCTAAAATCTTGCATGCATTCACACACACACACACACACACACACACGTTATATACAAGCCCTTATGCTCACACAGACACACATATATACATCTGTCTGTCTTGGGAAGAGCCTTGTTTCTCTGACAAATTGCCAGCCAGTTTGATTGACAGGATTCCCTGGGGTATGCCCCACTTGGAAGAGAGTGTGTAACATGCACAGACACACACACACACACAGAGAGCAGACCTAACAAGAGAGATCATACCCCTTCTCTCCCTCTGTACTGACTCAATTTGCACAAAATGCACATACAGAGGGAGGCACACGCTGTTTCTGTGTGTGCTTGTGCGTCTGACATGGGGTGTATAGGAAATTCATTTGAGATTTCATAATTAATGACAGCAGTGCATTGCTGAACAAAGACAATGAAAAACGCTGATAGAAAACATCCACACACTGAGTCAAACAAATAGATACAAGCCCCACACATGCAGAAGTCAATGTTGTCTGGAAGGAGGGGGAGTGGAAAGTGAAAGACAGGGAGTGAGGCAGGATGGAGCAAGATGAGGCGGAGGAGCAAGAGAAGAGAGAGAGCCTTTGAGGGTTGATTAGTAAAAGGAAATGTCAAGTAAATGTTTGACTAATTCCTTTCTTTCATTCAAATTTTAATTCAAAGTTGAAAAAATAAGTCAGACGTTGTGTTTGCGCATTTTGTCAAAATAGTATTTTATTTCAGCTATTTCAAAACAGTATATGAACATAAGGATCAGCTAACTAAACAAACAATTTTACCTCTTTAAAAAAATCTGCCTGATATGTACTATAGGTTACATTAAGACATGTCAAGTATATTTACACCAGCATTGCATAATTTCTTCAGCAACAACACTTTCCCTCCAAGTAAAGAAACTTTTCCGGGCAAAGTTCATTGAGTGTGCCATTTCCATTCAGCCTTTGCAATGTAATTCATGTTGACTCAAATGAAAAAAAAAGAAGAAAAAAAAACCTCTGACATGGAAGCCCGAGCAACAGAAATGACAGGGCCTTAATGAAACATCACTTGAAACAACAGAGGAAAAAGAAAATAATTGAAAGCTATAAACCCCGCCGAGAGAAAGGGAGTGAGACTCCGAGGTCATGCCAATTAAGCTTCGTTGAATGTGAATTTGATTTTTGATTGCCAGTGAGAGGTTGATGATGAGATGGTTAGAGGGGGGGGACGGGAAAGACATTGGGTGGGTGGAAAAGACACAAGACAGATGTGGGGACATGAGACGATACAGAAGAGATGACAGATGAAGAGACGAGAGAGTGAGAGCGTGGGAGACGGAGTCAGAGAAGGGCAATGCTGATAGCAGGCAGTTATTCACACAGCTTTTCCTGTTATATTACTTAAACGCACATACACACATAGTCCTTGTTATTCATGAGAAATAGTAAAACATCGCTGTAGCCTCACAGTAAACATCAGAGCTAACATCACCACCAGTACAAGCCGATAGAAAAGAGTGCTGCCATCACCATGAATTTCCTGAAATATTTACAGGTTGTAGCACCTGTATTTACTATGAGCTCCTTCAGCAAGATGCTGCATGTCAACTAGTACCAAACCTGCTGTGTTGCTCTGCTGACCCTGATCTTTGAACCTTCCTGTGGTCGAGGAGGAGGAAGAGAGAAAAATCTCTACCAAGATCAATAGCATCATTTTTATTCATTAGCATCAGATTGCACTGCCAGCAGAACACATTGCACGAAAAAAAATCCAACACATTGTTAATTCAAGCCCATAGGCAGTACAGTCTCATGGTGACGAGGTCAGTATTTGCAAGCTGTCCTGCCTTGTGAAATCAGGCAAATTAAAGGGTAACTATACATTTCAACATCATTTTTGCTCTTTAGTGAAAAATGTTCCAATAGCCATGCACTAACTTTACAAAAAAACATATAATAACAGGGTTAAAAAGGTACCCAAGGAGTCTATCCCCTCCCCCCCAATCCATGTATTGATCTGTTTCCTATACGACCATGCATGCATGAATTCACAACCAGTCGGGTTTGAGTATCATATAGTTAGCTAGCAAACGTTTCTTCGAATGCAGTGACACAAAATGGATGGGTTTTTCTGAAACGACCACAGACCACTCTTGACATCATAAATCAAACGCAGGGAATAAACTGGAGGCCGCTTTGAATGCTAGTCTGCATATCAGTCTCTCACCCATCCCACCACGAGCTGATCTCATTATTTCCTAGAAGCAGGCCCAAGAGTCTCACTGAGGGGAAGCAGAATATTATTTCGGTCATTACAGCTGACAGACACATTTTTCTCCTGTTTTTGTCATGTTACTTTTTTTGTCCTTTACCTGAGAAGATGGCCCTTAGAAATTTCTGAACAAATCAAAATAGGCCTTAAGTTACAGAAGGTGAGAACCCCTGGTGTTATTGTGTATTTGTTTCGAGTCCAATTACATTCTATTTAGGCCCGATTCTCACACCATAGGTCAATTTAGTATCAGGACCTTCTGAACATTGGTTCTGCATAGTTTTTTGCAATACTGTAAAATGTGGCAACCAAGCAATACTCTTGAGGTGAGTGCATTATTTGGTGACTGAAAGACTGACTACCCAACAGGTACTTGGACTGAAAAAAAAAGAATCTCTGCTTGTGGCACAGCTTCACTCATAGACACAGTTAAAAACTGGATTTTCAAATCAAACAAAACAAATTACTCATGGCTGCTCTGGATGTCTGTGTTTGTTCCAGATTATTCTATTCCAGCGGTGATGCAATCACTCACATTACATACAAAACGAATCCTCTCATGCGTTTAGAACCTGAAGATTGATCACATTCATGGCCAAAATGAGCCTTATTTTCTTTCCCTATTTGTCTTAATCTCTTTTTGTCTCTCTCTGCATCTGTAATCGTCCCTCTCTGCTTTCCCTGATTCCTTCTTCATCCTTCTCTCTGTGGGTGTTTCTCTCTATCTCATTTTAATCCTGAGATATAGTAGAAAGTCCTGAGCAAAGCAATACAATGTCATTAATAGGGTGCCTTACACAGTAAATACTGAGAACACGCACAACAAGAATACCAATGAGCTAAGTACAAGAGCATCCAGACGTGGAGGAGGAGAACAAAGGAAATAAAGGAGAAATTAAACACAGAATGAGGGAATGTTTATTTTGAGTTTTAGTGAATTTCCTATTTTGTATTTATGTCATCGCAGCTACATGTTCTCCCCCCCTCCCGCACCACCGTTCCCACCTTGTAATTTGTGTGTGTTTGGGAGTGTGTGAAAGTGGTGACATCATACTGTTGACTGAGAGAGCATGTTATTTATGGGAGTCCATATCCTGATTGAGAGACAAACGTTTCCACTCATAATCATTCCCTCCATCTCTCCCTCTCCCTCACTCTATAGCTTTATGCCTCTCTATTTCCCCTCCCTCCTCCTCCCTCGCTCGCTCTCTACTTTGTCCTCTTCCTCCACTTCACTGTCCACACCACCCACACTTGTCACCCTCTCACTTATCAATCATATCCTTCTCTTCTTTCCTCGTCTCTCTAATTTTTGATTTACTAATTACTCTACTTCCTCCCTCTGGATCTTTTCCCCCCCTTTAATCCATTCCTCCTCTCCCATCTCTCTATCCATCACCCAAGTGGTCACCGGCAGATTTATCGCCCATGACATCATTTTGCCGCTGACGCCACACTGCCATTACTAAACGTTTTCGTGCATTTCTTCTCTGCCCTTCGCTGAGCTTCCTTACCTCGCAATGATTCCATCTAATCACTACGAACACGAGGAGCGAGAGGGGAAGAGAGACAGAGATCAGGAAACAGAACAGCAGAAGGGGAAGGGAGCGAATGAGAGACAGCGAGAGAGTAGGAGGTTAACTCTCACACTAATTCCATGGTATTACAGCTGTCAAAGCTGTATTTATTTCTTGAGCGTTCGACACGTGCTGCTATAACTTTGCAACATGCTGGCCCGTAGGTTTTGCTACACGGCAGCCTTATTTATCCACACCCTTGTAAATGGATCATGCTAAATGTTCAAATTAAATTAATGCTTTTTTTTTTAAACTCACCCCTCCACCAATGCCCCGGCCATGCATGACAGCCAAGCCAAGTCTTAATTCATATGCATGTACAGATGCTAATAAGGGCAATAGGCTCATGGAGCATTTATGGCCACAGCACTCCAAATGTCAGATGGAGAATATGCAATATTGAATATATCAATATAACCAGACATACTATTATATAATGGTATATGTATTTTCTCCCATTAAACCCAGTATGTACACATCATTCTGTGTGTATTTATCTTTTCCATATCTTAAAGGTAAATGTAGCAGGCCATGTAGGGATGAAAAGTACCTACTGTAATAGCAGAGACTCTCTTGATGTACTTTAATCTAAGTGGTGTTTTTAAGTAACTGCAAAAACAATAACTGCAACTAGGCCCACCAGTCTGCTAATTTGGAAGGATCTTTCATTTAGGTTTGACGTTCCAGTAATTTTCATAATAACACAGAAGAAATGGAACAAAAGAGATGCAAAGACCTGTTACATGACCTTGTATATTTACAAGGCCTAACCATCCAAAATTATAGAATAGAAAAAGTAACTGCAAGTAAGACAAAGTTATTGGATTTTAATGACAACTTGATGAGACTGTAATTCTCCCGAATTCACAACATGCTGGCCAAACCAGACGTTCTTATGATGAACACACTTGAAAAATCAGCTGCTGTTTTTGATTTTGTGCACCTTTGCTTTTTTAGAAGTGCAAAAGACAAATCTAGACAACTCGATGTGAGCAATTATGCATGTGATTCAACCACTCTCTGATGTGTCATCAGAGGAAACAGACAGCTGCTGTAAATAAGCACAAAGATTGATGTCTGTGTGAGGGGTGTCAGTTTGTATGTCTCATATGTGTAAGCCATGTTTGTGCCGGCAGGGAACCTTGATCGCACTCATTATCCTGAGTAGCACTCAGTGTAATCAGTGTTCCCTGTTTGGCACACTGTTTGTATTAAATTCAAGATGGAGCTCAACCAATTGATTGACTGAAGGCATTGGCAGATGGATTACAGTCAGACTGACTAACTGGATGACTGGCAGGAAGGCGAAGCAAAGTAATGCTAATCCCATTCAGTCATCGCTTTGAAAAAAGGACAGCACGTCTTTTTTTTTTACCAAAAGCAAGCAAAACCAAAAACAAAACACAAACCGCCACTTTTTAACTGGAAGCAAAAGAACCCCATTTAAAAAACTTAGTTATAAATGTTGCTCAAAGGCCAAAATGAAACAGTGTAAATGTATATATTTTTTGGTTCATACTCTTTACGCTTTATTTCTAAGTGTCATCACACTAAATCACTACCACTGTGGAAACTGGTGCAACCCCAAAATACTTTATTTTAGCCTCGAACCCCAGGGTAGTTGATTCACCATCTGATTGGCTGATTGGACGGTTGGCTGGCTAGATGGCTGACAAAGTGTTTAGTCAACTGATGCATTCTTTTTGGTTAGCACAGCATAACAGTATTGCATCCCTTCTGGAGGACCTGCAGGCGGGCAGATTGAAGACCGAGTGACTACTTGGCCGACTGAGTGCCCGTCTGATTGCAGAGACACTGAGAAGATACAGCAGCTGATAGAGGGGTTGATTGACACTGATATGGAGGTTATGTTGTTGCTTTTTGATTAGCCCACCAGATTACGGGACTGGACGTTTACCTGAATGGGGGTTGGAGTTGGCTATGTAAAAGAGGCAGTTTGTGGAGGGAAAAATGATGGTAACTTAGATTTATTTGAGTGCTAATGCAATACACTGTAAGTGGCGTAGAGAGGGGGACGAGGAAGAAGAATAAGGAAAGAATAATGGAGAGCGAGAGAGAGAGAAAAGCTGTCTCTAACATCAGTTTGTGTGTACATTGATTGGATTGGTATATTCGCCAGCACCAGGGCCTCCATTAAGTTGTGACAAAGCAAGTTGCGTGAAATAGAAGTACTCATTCTAAGACTTGCTAATAGTCCTTTCAGAACACAGAAGAACATAATGTCATGCAAATAAGTAAATAAAAGCATATAAGGATTAGGATGAGGATTAGGTTGAATTTGATCAAATCTGAAACCAATTCATTTCTGCTTATCAAATTTGAATGTCTTATCAAAACCACTTAGGTTCAGCTTTCAGAAACTGTAATGAAAAGTCAATTTCCAGTGGTAGAATAATGTTCACTACCTACAGCTACAACACTGAAATGATTGATCATGATGGTGAATGAATTTTTCATGATGTAGAGTAGGTATTATCTTCGTCATCAAGCTACTCATCGAATAAATGTTCTGAGCTACACTAAGCAAATATGGATATTTGTCCAAAATGGAACTAGCTATCATAACTTTCCTTAATAAGAATGCCCTCACTACGCAGACAGAAACAGCAGTCAGCCTCTATCTTCACTCTTTAATGTGTTTCATACATCATGAATTTGAGCGAGAGACAAAATGTTAGATATGAGAAAAGAAATATCCGTAGAATCCATTATTGTTTAGTAGTGAATGGTCTGTAATTGATCCAGTGTAGACGCAGGGTTCCCGACCGTCTGATAACATCTGTCTGGTAATGGACCATTTCCAACCAATCACAGTCCTTTATGCTAAGATATGGAATCTCAGAATCTCACTGTCTGAGTCGGAGTGTTTGCATGTCTTTGTGCGATGTGTGTGTTTGTGTGTGTGTGTCCTGTCCAGCTCCAAGTCATTAATGTTTTAAAAGGGATTCCCACTAAAGCTTTGATCAGGGTTACTTGCTCTCTGTGACGCATCGTTCCCAAAAGCCTGAAACAGTTAAAAACACAGTATATATAAAAATTTCAGCTTGTCTGGAAGCTGAATGATAATAACACCTTTTGACACACATTAACTTTGCCTGTTTTACCTCGATTTCCTATTCCTCCTGAACCTGGTTTATTGACAGATGGTATGTAGTAGTTGTGGTGCTGAAAAGATGGAGGGACTATTTCAAGGGTTTGTTTACTGGTCACACTGCTAATCTGGATGATCATTTTTATCAAGACGTATGGAGAGCATACATTGTAGAACAAAACTAGGGCACTAATAATATTAATGAATTGCAAATGAAGCCTGAAAGGTACCTCGGTTCCTGCAGGTTTTACAGTATGCTCTTTTTAAGGTGTTTTTAATATTGCATGGCCGGCCCAAAAGTCTCCCTTAACTGTAGGTATATTACTTTATTTAGCACTATGTATGAATCACACTTTCCAATTCTCAATGACAGAGCAATAATTGTCCGTGAGAAAGCAGATATTTTGTGTGAGTCACATATATTGTCTGAGCCCTGAAAAGGCAGGGCTGTAGAGTCACAGTTATTTTTAATGATTGGCAGATGATTATTTGACTGTGTCATCGCAAGAGGGTCTCAAAACTGAGTTTATATCAAGAAAGGACCCTGACTTAAGTGTCCCTGGCCGACCCTCTGACTTTGGTATGTTGCAGCGAGTAAAACAGAACTCACACTGTTACATTACTCACCGAGTGAACAGAGAATCTCGATCACACACAGATCCCCCCGCTCTCATTTTATCCAAGTCCTTCTGATACGGTCCTCCAAAATTGAAAAGGAGCACGATAAGGGAGATGTGCACAAGAGCACAAATGAGCAACAGCAACTTTTCTTTGCTTCTTACTGCCTTCGCTTTATCTCTGCAGAGTGTCGTCTCTGTCTTTATCATCTCTCTGTCCTCTGAACCCCTCACCTCTCATAGAGTCACTCCCCTTAACAACGTTTAACGGACAAAAACAGCTTTCTTGATCTTTGACATTCAGCACCTGAAAGTAAAAGGTACAGCGTTCCCGATTTGCTGCCCTTTTTTCTCTCTCGTCTGCCTGCGCATTTTCCTTTTCAAAGCACTGTATAGATGAAAGAGGAGGCAGGACGAGGAGGACGCGCAGGAGAAACCGTTCTCGAGCTGCATTGTACTGCGTCAGCTGGTGCTTACGCTCCCGCCATGGCTCACAGAATTCATTAAAAGAACCAAATAATTGGGCTGATGTGTGCACGTGTGTGTTGCCTAATGTGAGTCATTAATGCAAGTGTATTGTAATGAGGCTTGCAGCAGGTCGCAGCCAGCCAGTGTTTAATGACAAATAAATAGTGAACAGAGTGCTGTGACGGCTTAAGGGTCAGGCAGCAGTTAGCATTTTGGAGATGGAACAGTCCATTTTGTTCCTGAGAGTTTCATTCTGAGTCATGAACACACACACACACACACACACACACACAGAGATGCAGCGCCTTAAACATGCAGTGCTTCTGTTACATTTTACCGCCTCAGGCATGTATGCATACACACTGTCTGTCTTTTTTTTTTCTACCTACTAAGTGGCTGTTGAGGCTAACTCCTTAAAATCCCATCGGCAATTTTTCAACCACCACTTTACTGACCTGACTTCATATTGTGTTTGCGAGTATGTGTGTGGGTGGGTTAACGCATATGTGACTCTTGACCAAAAAACGCTGCCTATGAGAGGAAGTCTCTTTTTCTGTAAGCAACAAAAAGAAATATTGCTTTTTCTCTCTCCCCCTATGGTAAAAGCAGGGTTATTTGAACACAACGCCTGCTGTATGATTATTGTCCTTTGCTAAACAGACAGTCAGACAGATGTGTACAAAGATGGTTTAAATGGTGAAAAATAGCTGTTATTTCTTTTTGACATAAAATAAGAAAACCAAATCCCCCACTCTCAGTATTTAGCAGAGAACTCTTAGGCAGAGTCGATATTGGAAACCAAAGAGCTGCCCGCACTTTCCAAGAAATCAACTTAACAAATCAATTTATTTTAGTCATTAAAAAAGACATTTCATTTGTAGATGAACAGAATGTCCCCTCAACTGAATTGAGTGACCATTTGCAAGATAGATTTTCTGTTTCCAGAGCTGTTTTGTTGATTCCAACCCATTAAATCTCAAGTTGTGTTTCCTCGTACCATTAAAATCACTGAGCTCCCACTAGTTCCCCCAATTCCTCCTGATAGACTGTTCAATAAGTTAATGTTGCCAGGAAGCTAATGTAATTCCAGCCAGTATGAGCAGAGTTTTTGGCTAATGTTGATTTGCAATAAAACTTTGTTCCAAGACATTGGAACTGAATCACCAGGGACTTAAAAGGGGTCTCGGACCCCTAAATGGCGCAACACTTCTAAATATACACATTTGATTTGATCTATTGTGAACCCAAAGGCCTCAGTGTGACGCATTGTGGGGAGAAAGTAGAAGAGTGGCAGGGGGAAAACACCGCCATTTATCACATTGAACTTTACTTTAATTCAATTCAGCTCAACTTTATTGTCATTCCTCTCAACTTAAGTCACTCCGCTTAACTCAAGTGCACAGTGAAACAAGAAAAAACCTGAGAGCAATGATCCAAGTGAGAGTGGAATGAAAACAGAGCACTAAACGCCAAGACAGGAACCAGGAAAGAAGACAAAACAGTGAAACCTAATATCAACAGTAGTGTGAAACTAACTGGTGCGGCGGATTTAATATTAACGATAATATCACATCCAGGTTGTAGCTATTAAGGGGCTGACAAATCTAAATGTTTCATTTAATTCATACAATACTTGTCAGAAATAAGTCAAATTCAAAAATAAATGGGTCTTGCAAACTGATGATACACTGCTTCTGTGTATTCAGATGGGAATATTTAAAATGGAGGAGAGAACTGCGTGCATGACAGATGAAAGCCTGAGGAAACTCATTTGACATATTAAAAAAAAAGCCAATACTAAGGCCCTAAACGTCTTTAGTCTGAGGCCCATACACAGTATCATATCCTCCACCTACAATTTAGCTTTTCTGTTTTGCACACAAGAAGCTTGGATAGGAGCATCAGTCAATTTCAATATAAACAAAACACAAAGGCCTTGGAAATATTTCCTGGAGTGGATTCTATCTTTGATTGCTCTTAGTGCTTGTTTTCAGTCTGAAATGAATAAATAAATACATATATATTTGTGCCATCTGAAATAACAAAGGTTTGTCTTGTGCTGTCACTTTGTGCTTGTGTCCCTGCCACTCTGTATTTCTTTGGAAAACTTTTGAAAAGAGAATTTATAGGTATATGGCAGCGCTGTAAGCCAATACCTGTATCGCAAAGAAAGAAAGCCGCATTGACTGAAGTTAAAGGGAAAAAAAAGGCGAGGGGTCACTACAACATTTCTGAAAGAGCTGTTTGTCCTTGTAGAGGAGAGGCAACAAAAAAAAAGAATAAAGCAACGGAAAAGTGTGTGTGCGCACTTGTGTGTATGTCCGTCCGTAAGAGCCTGTGTGCAAGCATGTGTTTGCGTGTTTATTGCCTATGACATTGTGCAAGGACAGTCCTATCTCTCTCGGCTGAAGTGCAATTTCCTGTGTAGGAATGGATACATGCGGAAATCATTAGCTCCCCAAACCTTCATACAGTATTGTCTGGGGACAATAGCCTCCCTGCTCTCCTTTCAAATTCAAATTCCCAAAGCTTTCTTGTCCGTCATGCTGACAAAACATTGACTACAGCTCAGAGATATTGAAAGTCCACAGAGGCTTAAAGAATTGTGGTGGTGACAAGAAACTCTCTCTCCACATGGGAGAAAATATGCATGTGCTTAACACCACACCAACTCATTTTACTGTCTACAATTAATTACTATATGAGCTAGTGCATTGGCTATAATCCTTTGGGAAACATTTTGAGTGGCTGGATGAGGGGTATTTGCATTGCAAAGCAGCTTTCTTGATGCATCACCTTGTGTAAGACTGTGTTTGTGAATTTGTAGTCTTTGGAGGTCAGTCCAGCAGTAAACTAGAAGCATTTTCACTCCTTGTCCTTCAGTGAAAACACCAACTCTGAAGTTACGGTTGTCACATGTTTAATGTTTTATGGCAGCTTTTAATATTCTTTATATGTTGTGGGGAGGTTTTTGTAATTAAAAGAAAACCCAAAAATGTTATGACCAAATAAGAATTACAAAACAGTACAAGCTCATTCGGAAAAGTGGTTTACTACTTCAAACATGAAACTAGATTTTGAACATGGAAGTTGGATTTTCAGTGAGTGTTTTTGCCTCATGTTTCTGGAAGTGGCAACATGGCCTAATGGTTTGGGAGCTGCTCCATTATTAATAGGTAACAGGCTGGCTATGTACAATAACCACTTGGCCTTAAGCAAGACACGGAAGCCCAGGCTGCTCTGTCATTGTCAGACGTGCAGCTGAGGAGCTGCCTTGGGACAAGGTATTGCATAATCCACCAGGACTAACAGGCCATTATGTAGCGTAATGTCCTGTCATAGTCATAGGTGACCAGCCATTGGATTATGATGAGGTATCTCATTTGGACAGCAGCAACTGGGTAACATCCAGATAAAATGCCAGGAATTTCTCACCAAGGGAAAGTGGAGGTTAGTGCAGTGTCAGAGGGAGGAGCATGTGCTGACCATTGATTGCTGGGCAGTTGCTACACTACTGAATTTATAGAAATGCTGATGAGAATAGTTTAAAAAGAACAAGTGAAAACAAACAAAAAAATCAGGAAAAACTAGAAGTAGAGAAAAAAAAAGGTTCTGCGTCCTTCCCCCTTTGGAGCAGTGCTGGCCAGCAGTGCATCATCAGGCAGCTGTCAACAAGTCGTGGAACTACATAAATTTCTCTCTGCGTTGCTCCCTCACATCCAAGGTTTGGGGCTACATAGGAGCTAAAAACAGTGTGGAATTTTCTGTTGTTCTATTTCTATTTGTGGACATCTCCGTCTCACGCTTCTAAAAGGTCACTCAGTTCCTCCTGAGTTTGTCTTTGGTAGATAACTTTAAGTGATATACAGTATAAAACATGATAAAACACATGATAAAATGAACAGCACTTTTTTTAGAACCACATATTAAAATCTGTTATTTCAGTGTCAGATTTATAATCTTGTTTATTTCCTCTTCAATGAGATAGGTCGTGATTTTATTTAGTCAAACTTCTTGTTCAGCTGCAACAACTAACAACATTTAGCATTAGACATGTTTTAGCTTTATTTTTAAATGAAAAAGGAGGTTGTTTGATTTTCAATAAATGTCCATACAAAACACAGTCCTGGACACTCAAAGGGTATATGTGGCATTTGAGATTTAAAAAAAAAAAGGAAAAACTTAATGTTAGATTTAAAATAGAACAAGTATAGGAAAACACATGAAGAAAATCCAATCTTAAACCATGTAACATGTTGATATAACATCAAACTGTAAACCCTGTGTGTGTGTCTAGCATATTTCATAGGTGGGATAACATACGGTGTGATCTGTCAAATCAATAACATACCATATTTATCACAGTGGCTTACACACACACATGCAGGTAATCCAGTAGAGGTAACATTAACCTTCTGGCTGAAGTCCTGTGTCCAGTACCTCTTCCCTGCTTTCCTGATGCACTCAGAAAAAAAGCCTATATGTTGACACACACACCACATTGTTCACACACTACATGCACAGTGATGTGATTGAGGCATCGCTGTTCCATCACTCACACACACTCTAAAGGTGCTTTTTTAAAAATCTTGACTCACATTTATCCCACATCTGAATCCTTGTTGTTGTTCCTCACTTTGCTCAGCACCGTTGCAGAAAGGTTAACACTAATCCTAAACTAATAACAAGACAAACTCATAGAGCAGAATTACTTTTGTAGTCAAACGTGTACTGTGATTGTCAGAATAATGGAGTGAACAGAAATTATAGGGGCCTTAATATACTTGTATCAAAACGTTGTCACTTCTTTATTTAGCAAATTGAAATTAGATTCGAAGGTTGGAAAATGAAGCAGCTCCTCTTTTCCTTCACCCTTATTCCACATGACCTATCTTTGTCCTTTGATGGAAGCTGCAGTTTCTATG
The DNA here is from genome assembly GCA_037975185.1 of Centropyge bicolor. Taxonomy (NCBI): domain Eukaryota; kingdom Metazoa; phylum Chordata; class Actinopteri; family Pomacanthidae; genus Centropyge; species Centropyge bicolor. Next base: position 312,413 of record JBBMOC010000034.1, on the reverse strand, counting down.
GATGAAGTCTATAGCCTTTGTTATCCATGTGAGAATGTGTAGTGGATTTAGGCTGCTTATCACTGCTGGCCAGCATTGCTGAAATTCACCCTATCCCCGTGTGTTACACCCTGACAACCACTCACACACACACACACAAACACACACACACACACACGAGAACCCAATACGTTCATGATGGTAAAGAGAGCAAAGAGCGTGATATTAATTTGGACAGAACACAAGCTCTGTTGTCCCTGTGTGTGTATCTGTATGTTTGTGTGAGCGTACACTAGTGTTAGACAGGGGCGTGTGGTGATGTGTATGTGTCGACCAGTTGCATGTTTTCACATCACCCCTGCCCACCCCCTGCAAAAAAAACAATTCAACCCTGTTGGAAATGAGACAGTCTTTCTCTTCATTAAAGCTGGATTACCCTTGAATTCAACATCAAACTCAAAATCAACTAATTGTTGCAGCACTTGTTGGCTGAATGCTTATACTCCTACGTTACTGTCATGGCTATTTGCATCCAAGGTCTTCTCACTGTTTCAAGAATATGAGCAACATTTGTGTCTGTTTGAGTGTAATTATACTGTGTTTGTGTTTGTATGAAAGGGGGCGAGACAGAGATTCTTTTCGGGCAGTAAAAGCGTAGTTGCAACCTGGATACACAGAGGACAATAAAAGAGTACGATATTAAAGTGGCTCCAGCTTAACTCTTTCACATTGATTTTCTCTTTGTGTCAATTTGCCCGTTGTCTGATGCTGTCTGTCTGACCTGGTCTTCATCAGACCAACCATTTGTTTTCTCAAGTTCTGTGCTGCATGACTCTGCATGTCTGTGTGTTGCACTGTTTCACTGGGTACATGTGTTTTTAAGTGTCAGTGTTGCAACGTGTGGCTAAGTCAAAAATCACTTCCATATCCTCAGAAGTTACACAATTTCAGTCAGAGCGGATTATTGTTCTTATACCATGACAACTTGTCATCAAAATACACATACTGTTTATGAATATTTCGGAACCATATGTTTCTTTAGTTTTTTGTTTTTGTGTTTTAAGTGCAATGTTATTAGTCTCTACATGACAGATGTGTGGTAATCAGGTTTCCTGTTGTGACGGTAACGATCAGTCTAGATGTCCATATTTTAATTTCCATATTTCTGAACACAAAACAACTTAAAGAGTTAAATAAGTGGTCAGTGGTGCTAATAAAAGGTGAATAATCTGATTATGAGCTTTATAAGCAGATGCTTTCTTCCCTTCAACATTACATCAGCTTTACTTTTGTATGGTTTTTCATCCAGTCCAGTGTGATTTTGAATGGAGATCTTTTTTGTCGCGTTTCATGCCATTTAGACAGTTGTTGAGTGGATCAGGTCTGTTGCACAAGAGGACGACAATTTCAGTCATTTTCATGTGCAAATTCAGCCTTAAAACGCTCTCGCCTCCTGTCTCATCTCCCGCATTTTCACATGCACTACGTGTGCTTGCACCTTTTCCCCACTTCCTTTTCTTTCCTTTCTCGTCCATTAAATTCACTTCTCTGAGAAGGTCGTGAGGTCCTTCAGGAGAAAGGTCCCAGGTCTAATCCCTGATTTTTACACACTCTCACATCCGCCCGAAATACAACAGAAAAAGATACAATAGCAGCTCCGACAGCAGAGCACAGCTTTCTTATGGATACTTTGACATTTAGAAGCAACAGCTCTGATGTATAATTTCTGGGCTCTGAGCAAACCTGTCTTTGCGTTACTCTTTTGACTCATCACATTGTGAGTGCTAACTGCCCCACTTAACCGCAATGGCTGTGATAAAAACAGAACACATACAGTTTACACAACAGGTGAGAGCTTTTGACTCTTTAGAGCTGTACCCAAATTGAAGCGATGAGTTCACACTCAGCAACTCATACAGTCATTTTTTTCCTGAAAATTTTTGTCATTCAAATGATTTAAAACACAACAACAAGCTCTCTTTGGCCCCTGTGGTTAAAATAGTCAAGCCTGCTGCCAAATGCCACCACATACTGCTCTACTCTGCCACACATGTCATTTTCCATTTTCACTTATAAGGCTTCTTTCTCAGCCAACCACATCTTAGATCAGTGTGTTCAAGTTTCATGGTGGAGTTCTGTCACGTTGTCTATTGTCAGTTCCAAAGTCAGTTTTCAAACATTTGAGCAGTTGTCAATTTTACTTATTAGATTTTATTATTTTATTTTATTATATGTGAATTTCCCCACTGTGGGACGAATAAAGAAACTTGCATAACTTATTTCCAAAGTAAAGAAGAAAAAAAAGAAGAAAAGTGTGTTATAAAGTCCATTTCATTTTAGTAGACTGTTTGTATGTCATTCTTTTCAGTTTCTGTTACTCCGCTTGTGATTAATCATGTATTTTGAGATGCTGGATTTTTTCTCATTGTTCACTGTCAGACTTTCATCAAGAGCACTCCCACCTTTGGTAGAGAGGTAAAGCATGCAGAGCTCATGTGTGCTACAGAGGATGGAAATGTTGAATACCCCTTTCCTTCAACAAGCACAGGAGGCGTGAATGCTCCTGTCTTCAGCTATGGCTTTAAGACATGTATACTCATGCCTTCAAAATTGAGATACAGAGTGCAAATGCCTTTCAACGGGTGAATGTGCCGTGCCCAGGCCTCTGAGCAGCTGAAATAGGCAAATGAAAACAGTGGTATTGTATCGTCTGTATTTCCAGAAAGTCACCTGTGATCGGTATTGTGACAGTTTTTTCCCTTGTTATTTCTAGTGATAATGTTTCTTGGACCTAGAACAAAAAGCAAACAGACATCCCCATGTAGTTATTTTATCTTTATACCATGACCACTGAGAATTCAAAATTCTGATTGATTCACAGGTGCAGACTAACTGTTGGCAGGGGAAACAAAAAACTGTGGAAGTTGTGGACTGATCCAAAAACACCTGTTTGGATCATTCCACAGGTAAACAGGTTCATTGGTAACAAGTGATAGTATAATGATTGGGTATGAAAGGAACATTTTGGAAATGCTCAATGGTTCACAAGCCAGGATGGAGCAAGGTGGTTAGTCAAACACATGATTGTATGAAGGCTATTACTATATGGGCTCAGGAACAGTTTGTAAAACACATTTTGTTTGCAAATGATTGCGTTCAGATTGCACACTTATTTGGAATTGTGGTTGTAATATGCCAAAATTCAACTTCAGGTAAAGACTAAAACATTGAGACACTGAAGCTTCTTACTGGGCACCAGGCAAATTTTATGTAAATAATGTTTTCACATTGAGCGTGAATCTGGATTTCCATCTCAACCAGCAGCAGGGAGAAGAGAGAGAGGTGATGTTAACTGATGTAAAGCTGCTAGCCTTCAAATCTGAAGGACAGCTGCAGGGGAGAGGAGAGAGCAAACATGACCAAAAGTGCACAGTAACTAGAAAGGCTGTTGGAGAAGTCTCAGGTGAGGAGGAGTGTGAGAGGGATTGAGAAAGTGCCTGTGTATGTCTGTAACCAGAGGGAGGGCGAGAGAGAAGAAGCCTGTGTGAAAGTAGCGAGAACACCATGTAATGTTATCGCCACTGGAAAAACAGCTTTAATGTTATAAAGCCTCAGTGATGGTAAACATCTTGCCACCTGCCTCATGAACAATATACAGTACAGTGCAGTACATCCCTGCTAAACTCGAGGATGAACTCAACAAACCATAGTGTCCCGTTGAAGGACAAGAGAAGCATGCACACTCATGTCTTAGATGTGTCTTCAATAAGATGGTAGCAGGTTGTGTGTGTGTGTGTGTGTGTGTGTGTGTG